>PVKS010027233.1:0-27720 GCA_004027875.1 Aplodontia rufa | reverse complement strand
CTCCATCTGGATCTCCTGCCTGTGTTCTTTCTCATCCCCAGCCTGTCCCTCAGGTTTCAACCCGGCCGGACTGGGACAAGTGGCGCCCAGAACAGGGACCTGAGTACGACTGACTCGCTGAGGGACCCCCTGGAAAACGCTCTGGCCAGAGGTAAGTAGAGAGGGGAAATTAGGATTATTTCAAGATATATGGGGTCTGAAGGCTCTAAAGCTCAAATGGTAATGAACCTATGCAAAGTACTGTAAGCTCAAGGCACAGGCTTCAAACTAGGAACTGTTAGGTCTTTTATTGTTCTTTCTCTTATCCACTATGTCCTTAGGGAAATTAGTGAGGGATGCTTTGCATTCTCCAAATACTTTGCCAAGAGAGGCTACTCGGGACCGTGCGAAATCACTTAGTGAGGTGCAGGAAAAAGAATCTGTTGGTCCTTACCAGGAGCCGGCTTTAGCAGATACAGACTGTCCAGCGCCCCCATATCCTGAATCCTCCAACCCCCTTCTGAACACTACAGCTCCTCCCCGTGGTCCGGATGTTTTCTCCATTTTGAAGGAACTACAGGAGCAATTGGAGAATATAAAACTTGAGTTAAGAGACCCTCCGGTGTCCAGGAGAAATAGACTCAATTTCCCTGAAATAGAGGTAGAAGGTGGCGCGGGAGGGAGAATGCGTCAGTATCGGCCTCTTGACTTTGAAGACTTGAAAAATCTTAAGGAGGCTGTTCATCAGTATGGGCCTCAAGCACCCTTTACTAAGGCAATGATAGACTCTCTAGAGGATAAGGATCTTGTTCCTAACGATTGGAAAACAATTTGTAAGGCTACGTTAGAACCCACGGACTATTTGCTGTGGAAACTTTTTTACCATGAGAACTGTTCTGACACTGCTCGCAGAAATGCTCAGGCGGGCTTCCCTCAAAGAAATACTGATATGCTAACTGGGGAGGGACAGTTTGCAGAAACTCAATCACAGCTGCTTTATGACCCTGGGGTGTACGCCCAGATTGCTGCCTGTGCCAGAAGAGCATGGGGATCAATTCCTTCAAAGCTGGACCTACATGGGCAATTAGAAAAAATTATTCAGCGCCCTGATGAGCCTTTTAGTTCTTTTGTGGCTCGCCTTCTCCAGGTTGCTGGGAACATATTTGGTGACGAGGATCAGGCTGCTCCATTTGTTAAACATCTAGCCTTTACAAATGCCAATAGATGGTGTCAGGAGGCTCTACGCCCCCATAAACATAGGGATTTAAATTCATACATAAAAATTTGCAGAGATATTGGTGGCCCATATATCACAGGGACAGTCATTGCTGCGGCCCTAACTGGACAAAATCCTCTCACAGGTGCAAAACAAAAAAGGTGTTTCCATTGCAACCAGCCCGGGCATGTGAAGCGACAATGCCCTCTACTGCACCAGAATAAATCCCTTGCTAATCAAGTTGTAGCAGCACAAAAGAGGGCTCCAGGCTTCTGTCGCTTATGTAAAAAGGGCAATCATTGGACTAATGAATGTCGTTCTAAAACAGATAATCAAGGAAATCCGATTCAGGGAAACAGGAGGAGGGGCCCTCGCCAGGCCCCCCAATCTACTGTATGGGGCAGCCCTGAGTGCTGGGGTGGGCCAAGTGGCTCAAATTCATTACCTGCCTCAAAGCTCACCTCAATCCCCTCTCTCTGCAGGGGAACAAAGGGAAGTGCACCTTTGTACCTCCACCTACACGGTACTGACACCTACTATGGGGGTCCAGGCCCTGCATACTGGAGTTCAGGGCCCTCTTCCTGAAGGGACAATGGGCATTATCCTAGGCCGAAGTAGTGCTGCCTTGCAAGGACTCCGTGTCATACCGGGAGTGCTAGATCCTGACTTTCAGGGCGAGATAAAAAGTCTAGCAGCTCAGCCTCGCCTAGGGAACTTTAGTCATCCCCCAGGGTGCTCAAATACGCTTGCTTTTTTTTTTTTTAAGAGAGAAACAACTTTATTTAGTTTTTCACATGGCCTTCGTTACTCCAACACATAGTTGTGTATGTGGTGCTGGGGTTTGAACCCGGGTCCTTGTGCTTGCCAGGCAAGCGCCGAAACCGCTGAGCCACCGCTCCAGCCCCCAAATACGCTTTTTTTGCATTGCTCAAATACTTTTTTTTAAGAGAGAGGGACAGTGAGAGAGATAGAGAATCAATTTTATTTTTTCATGTAACCTTTGTTGCTGCAAGACTTCGCTGTGTATGTGGTGCTGGGGTTTGAACTTGCATACTGGCACATGCAAGGCAAGCGCTGCTCAAATACTCTTGCTGCCTTTAGTGACCACTCATAATCCATTCTATAAGGATATTAGAGAGCAGAATGGTTTCGGATCAACAGGAAGTACACACATTTATTGGATGACACATGAAAACTAGACCAGAGTTAATTCTAGACATTGAAGGAAAAAAATTTAAAGGACTATCGGATTCTGGTGCCGATTCTTCTATCACATCAAAGAAACATTGGCCTTCTGATTGGCCTGTGACTCCTACAATAACTACATTGCAGGGACTGGGATTCAGCCAGTCCCCTGATAAGACTACTAAATATTTGTCTTGGAAAGATGCAGGGGGGCATACTGGGTGTATTCAACCATAAGTGGTACCTCATATGCCTGTAAATTTATGGGGAAGAGATATTCTGTCTCAAATGAACGCTGTCCTAACTACCATGAATCCTCAAGCATTAGACATGATGATAAAGCAAGGCTATATCCCTGGCAAAGGACTAGGGAAGGATAACAATGGAAGAACTTCCCCTATTCAGACAGATCCTAATAAAAATAGGAGAGGTCTAGGATATTTTCCATGAGGGCCATTGTCGGAGCAGCTATCCATAAAATTAAGCCCATTAAAATCCAATGGAGAAATGATAAACCTATATGGGTTGAACAATGGCCCTTATCTAAAGAAAAATTACAAGCTGCTCAGAAATTGGTTCAAGAACAACTGGAAGCTGGACACATTATCCCTTCTACCTCCCTCTGGAATACACCTATTCTTGTGATTAAAAAGAAATTTGGAAATTGGGGTCTTCTGCAAGATCTTAGGGCTGTAATGGTAATCATGGGGGCCCTTCAGCCTGGCCTCCCACTTCCCTCTTTTATTCCAGCCAGATCTCGTATTGCCGTTTTAG
This sequence comes from Aplodontia rufa, assembly GCA_004027875.1. Lineage (NCBI taxonomy): Eukaryota > Metazoa > Chordata > Mammalia > Rodentia > Aplodontiidae > Aplodontia > Aplodontia rufa. The sequence goes on along the minus strand of PVKS010027233.1, from coordinate 24,566 downwards.
ATCTTAAGGATTGTTTTTTCTCAATACCCTTGTATGAGGAGGATTCTCAAGGATTTGCTTTTAGTGTCCCCTCAGTGAATATGCAATGTCCTTATCAGCAATATCAGTGGGTGGTGCTACCTCAGGGCATGTCTAATAGCCCCATCTTGTGTCGAATATACGTCAGTGCCGTCAGTGCCCCTTTAGCTCCTGTTAGGAAATGTTCTCCCTCTGTTGTAATTATTCATTATATGGATGATATCTTATTAGCCTCTCAGAAGGAGGATGAACTTCAAGCTTGTATGCTAAACCTACAACAGGAGCTTAAACTGGCTGGCTTGACCATTGCCCCAGAGAAATTACAAGCTCACTTCCCCTATTATTACTTGGGGTATACTCTTGAAGATAATCACATTAGACCACAAAAAAATCACCATATCCACAGGTAATCTTAAAACATTAAATGATTTTCAGAAACTTCTGGGTGATGTTAATTGGCTTCGCCCCTCTCTATTACCACTCATGAACTACGTCCCCTCTTTGACATTCTCCAGGGGGACCCTGACCCCTCTTCTACTCGATCTCTCACTAACAAGGGAGATGAGCTTTATGGGTGGTGGAAAAAGCAATCCAACAAGCTCATGTTACTTATTTTGATGAAACTCAGAAATTATATTTATTAGTGTTCCCCTCCAAACTAACACCTACAAGGGTTTTTTTTTGTTTTTTTTTTTGGCAAAATTCTCCACTTTTTTGGGTTCGTGATCACACTTCACCTCGTTGTGTGTTATTACCTTACTGTGCCGCTGTGGCTAAATAATTGAAAAGCCACTTTTGGAATCACTGCGTGTTCTTGGATGTCATCCAGACATCACAGTAGTGCCCTATACTGCTGCCCAGCGTCTGTGGCTTCAACATGATGATGATGACTGGAGTTTACTATTGTCTATTGTCTCTAGTACTTTTGACAATCATTGCCCTCCAAATAAATTAGTTAAGTTCCTACAATCTCTCCGGTTTGTTTTCCAAAAGTTCTTTCTTCTAACCCCATTCCTGGAGCCCGGACTGTCTTTACTGATGGATCCTCCAGTGGTATTGCAGCAGTGGTCACCGATAATGATGCTTTCCATGTTCAGACACCCTATAAATCTGCTCAGCTGGTAGAGCTAGTTGCTGTCGTTACGGCTTTACAGGAATTTCCACAAGCTCTGAATTTATATACTGATAGTCACTATGTTGCACAAGCTGTTCCATGGCTGAAAGCAACGGGAAGTATAGGAAAAGGCTCTCCAGCAACAGCATTGTTTCATCAACGTCAATATTTTTTGTGGCATAGAAAAGATAAATTATTTATTACCCATGTTAGAGGACATACTGGGTTGCCCGGGCCCTTGTCTGCAGGCAACGCCCAAGCTGATGCTCTCACTCACTCGGGCCCCTTGCACACGACTGTGCAGGAGGCCAAGCGAGCACACGATCTTTTTCATCTCAATAGTCACTCTTTACAATATCGCTTCCATATTTCCAAAGAACAAGCAAAACACATTGTAAACCACTGCCCTACATGTAAGCCACTGCTTCCTGTCCCTCATTATGGAGTGAATCCTAAGGGACTTTTACCCAATCATGTGTGGCAAATGGATGTTGCCCATATCCCCTCCTTTGGCAAATTACAATTTGTGCATGTCAGCCTAGATACCTGTTCTGGGTTTATTGTTGCTTCCCCACATTCTGGAGAAAGGGTAAGGGATGTTATTGCACATTATAAATATGCATTCTCTGTTCTTGGGGTACCTAAGATAATTAAGACTGATAATGGGGGGCTGGAGCGGTGGCTCAGCGGTTTCGGCGCTTGCCTGGCAAGCACGAGGACCCGAGTTCAAACCCCAGCACCACGTACACAACTGAGTGTTAGAGCAACGAAGGCCATGTGAAAAACTAAATAAAGTTGTTTCCCCCTTTCTCTGTCTCTCTCACTGTCCTCTCTCTTTAAAAAAAAAAAAAAAAAAAAAAGACTGATAATGGACTTAGTTATACTAGCACCAAGTTTGCTCAGTTCTGCACGCAATATCAGATCATGCATGAAACAGGCATTCCATACAATCCACAGGGTCAAGGCATCGTGGAGCGTGCACATCTCACCATCAAAAATTATCTACTTAAAAAGGGAGTATACTGCCCCATGAGGCCTACTTAATCATATCCTCTTTATTGTTAATTTTTTAACTTTGGATGTTAACGATAATACCGCAGCTGAATGCCATTGGCATTCTAGTGGCTGACTGCCGGGGGGCCAGCCCCAGCTGAACTCGGGTCCCCAAAGGAAAAGTGGAGTCGGCAGCCTGGAGGAAGGGCTGGAACCTCCGGGACAAGTTGCAAACAGACACAGTTCCCTGCTTGAGCAAAATGCCGTCTGTTCTTTATTGTTGAACATTTTTATACAGGTGCACAAACAAGCCTTTCATTATCTGCTTCATTATACAATTCTCTTTTCAGTTTCCCAGTAAACTTAAAGCATCAACCATTAGTACAATTCATGCCCTCGACTTCCCCACCGTAATGACCATATGTAACTATTTGGTTTAAACCGTTTCAGAGCACCAGACATAAAAATACTTAAAGTATCATCCATTGGTACAATTCATGGCCTCAACCTCCCCACCACATTGACCATATTGTTTAAACCTGCATTTACAAAGGACAGAGACCAAACACTTCACCAAATTCTGTCTCCCTAAATTCCTTTAGATGTTTTTGCAAACCATTACCTCACGAGATAAGAGAAGCCTTAAAGCTCACTGCACTGCATTAGTCTAGCAGTCCTATCTTAGCATACATGAAAAGTTTCTTATTTAGTTAGACTATGATATAGGGTATTAACAATTCCTACATCTAAAAACTATTTTGTTATAGTAACTTTATTAGGTATTCCATAGCTATCCTAGGTTCTAGAAATGTTAATCCTATAAAGTTATCTGTGCATCCTAACCTATGAGCTAAAAAGTTAAAGCCTAACCTCTGGAAGACAAAAAGGGTAAACATGTCTTATTTACTGCGAGGGAGTTAAAGCTCATCCTCTGTAACAACAGGAAGGGTAAACACGCCTTTCTCACTCAAAGCTCACAATACAGCATGAGCACTCAGGATGGGATTGGTGAATGTTTCACGTATATTGTTTCTTTGTTCCTTAGTTCTAATTATTTTGCTTTTTATATCTAATTTTATTTTAAAGGCAGTATAGCTTCATTTTCCATGATTTCTGTATGGGTTATAACAAGTCTCCTTCTCAACAGTCCGCAACAGTTGTCTAAGCAATAGAATTCTCATAACAATCAGAGAGTTTCAGTTTGAGCAAATTCACAATACATATAATTATTAAAACAGCCAATTCCTAGAAGGGATGGTTTTGGCAATCTCCAGGGCTGGCTTTGCCTAGCCCATCCCCAAGCCTGAACTTTGTCAGACAGAACTTCGATGGACATTGCCTCCTCCAGCCCACCCTATGCACAGGTCATGTGGAGGGATCCCATTGATGATCAGTGGCACGGACCCGACCCTGTCTTAATCTGGGGTCGAGGTAGTGTTTGTGTTTTTCCACAGGAGAATGATGGTACCCGGTGGATTCCGGAATGCCTTGTGCGGCTGCTTTCTGCTTCTGATGGGACAGGTGCATCAAAATGACGCAGCCTTGTACTGGGCTTTGTTCCTGCTAGAAGGGATTTAATGACTCCTCCCTCGTCGTCTGTGTCCCTGCAATGATTCCTGTTCCAGTAGAAGTGAAGGCGAATGCCCAGAACGTTCAGCTCTATGGAACCAGAAGGGACTTTGGATTTACAGCGGCTGTTGTGACAGCCACCGTGGCTGCAACTGCAGCTGCCGCTGCCACGGGACTGGCTATGCACCACTCGGTGGCCACAGGGATGGGGGTGAATAAATTGGCTGAAGAAACTGCTACTGCCCTAAGTACTCAACAGCAAATTAATGAACATTTGCAAGCGGGCATAATGCTGTTAAACCAAAAACTAACTTGATGCAAGAAGTAGAATTGCTGTATGATATTTCATATATCTTATTCCCCACTGTTCAAAGATATGTGTGTAACACCTGTTTCTTATACTATGCACAATTTGTCTACGTCTATATCTCATCTAAGTGAGATGGTGAGAGGCCCTTGGAAGAACAAGTTTAGGAATTGAACCACTTTGTTAATGAGAGAAATTAAGGCTCTAAATGAGACCTGAGTTCCACCTATGTCTTTATCTGGCGTGGCTACATGGATGTCAAAAGCCCTTAACCTGTTAAAAAATTGGTCTGGCATTGCCGCCTGGATTGGAGTGTTAAGTTTAGGTATAATTTTTCTCATTTATCGCTCTCGCAGCCGATGGCAGCAGCAACAGACTAAAAATCATGCAATGCAGCAAATCCTGCTGGCACAGCAGCAGCAGGGGCAAGACCCGCCCCCCCCAGTATGGTTTCATGTGTTGAAGGAGACGCGAGTCCTTGTATCAATGACGGGTAAGATGGAATGGATGCCTTACTAACCTAAGACAGGGAGGCGACCACGCTGTTGCCCATCCCCATGACGGGTAAAGAAGGTTATCGCATTCCACAACCTAAGACAGATCCTGGACCCCTTCAATTAAAATAAAAAGGGGGAATTGTTGGGGTCTGACCTTTGCTCCATTTCATCAGCTGCCCTAGAGTGACCTTGTTACTATTTGCATAAGTTCCTTCAGGAGGGGCTGCTAGGTCCTGCTTTATAAGCTTGTTAATTGTCATACAAAAGAAGATGGGGTGGGTCGGAATGTGCTAACCACAGGATGTTCCTAAGTTCTTTGTCTGTACTTGAAATCTGCATAACCCTTGGTAACTCTTTAGGATTATAGAAAGAGATGTAAAGCTTGAATAAAGAGAGATGGCTCCATCTGGATCTCTTGCCCTGTTCTTTCTCATCCCCAGCCTGTCCCTCGGGTTTCAACCCCAGCGGATCCGGACGCTAACCCTTGTCTCAGGACACAGCATCCCAAACTATGACACACTGGCCCACGGATATTTTAAGTTGAAGCAATTTGAAAAAATGAAAAGGTTACTCTCAAATCCTCCCTCCCTTGAAGTAGATTCCAAGACCCTCATGTGAGAGGAACGCTCCTTACACCTAAAGGAAAGAAACCTCCCTGCAGACAGGGACCCAGAATTGAATGGTATGGACCTTGGTGCATTTTCTTGTTCATTACCTAGTAGAGGGGGGTGAATCCTTGGTGGCACTTTTCCCTGACACTCTCCTGCAGGGAATTAATTTAAATATATTAGATCATCCTCACTTTGTGCATCACCTTCCTTCACTGCTGTCCACTATTCTTCAAGGCTGATGGAAACAGTAACTCTGGCTTAACAGTTCATTCCTGTCTTCATTTCCTTAGGAAGGCTACCATGTCCTGAAAAGCTTCTACTCAATACATGTGTATGCTTTTCTCTTGTCAGCCTTTCTTTTGTTATGGAGGCCTCAGCCTTGAACCAAGGAAAAGGGAGGAAAATCATTGTTCTTCCCTGGCAGGTAGAGCTGTCTTCCACTGCAGAACTACAAAAATATTATAGGGGCAGTTTTGAAGCAAGAATCTGAATCGGTATTCCCCTTTTAATGAGAGAAAAATCCCAGATAGATTAAATTCTATGGCTCATTCTGTGTAGTTCCTTTGAAGGTGCAAACCTGGTGTATGTTGAGGGGATTTCCTGGGAGAGTCCTATCTCTGTGACACAATACCTGAGAAAATCAGCACGGAGAAGCAAAGATTCCTGTTGGCTCTTGGTTTCAGAGGTTTCAATCCATGGTCAGCCGACCGTTTTCTGGAGCTGTGGCAAGGCAGAAGCATTGCTACAGAAGAGTGAAGCAGGGGAAAGCTGCAGGAGAGTGTCAGGGAAAAGTGCCACCAAGGATTCACCCCCCTCTACTAGGTGCCACCTCCTGTCATTTCCACCACCTCCCCACTAATGCCATGGAATAATGAACCCATCAACGGATTAATTCACTAAAGTTAGAGGCATCAGGATCCAGTCACTTCCCCAAACCTCTCAATGTTACTACAAGGAGGCCAAGTCACACATGACCCTTCGGGGCCATTCCAGATCCCAACTAACAATCGGTTTTCATCATGTCCTATTTTGGTGCACCCCAAATACCAGGGCTGACCCTCAATAAGTACATGCAAAGTGACATGTATCAAGTATGGCCCATAAGTGTACATGTATGTGTTCACTCGTTAGATCCTTAGGACCCGTCCATGGCAAATCAACATCCTCCTTTTACATCTGAGAAGACTTGAGACATAGCAATGTTAATTACCTGTCCAAGCCCACTCAATGAACCAAGATTTGCAAGCAGGAGGCTGGAGCAGTGGCTCTGTGGTTATGGTGCTTGCTTGGCATGCTCGAGGACACAAGTTCAAACCCCAGCGCAAGGAAGTGTCAGAGTAACAATTGCCATATGAAAAAAAGTTTTTGAAAGCAGGAAATTGAAACTAAGGCAAAAGACATGCCCCAAACCACTGTATTTCTAATGAAAGAGAAATAGCAAGGGCTCTGCGGAGGCAATCAACAACGTAGCATACTCTATTTACCCCCTTGAGAATCCAAAAAATTATGCAATCATTTAATTCTGCAAAATCCGCAGTCTAAACGTACCTCTGGTAGGGGTGAAAGAAGACTAAAGAGACCGGAGTATGGGCAATGTGGGGCCAACTCTGTTTAAGAACAAACGCATTTCTTATTCCTTAAGTTTCTCCGCAGCCTCCGGCTGGGGGCGTGGCTAAGGGGCAGGGCCAGGCCGCTTTCCCCGGGAAAGAACAACCAGTCAGGACCCCGGCAGACAAACACCTGATGATTGATGGGTTCACCAGCCTATCCCTGAAAGGCCAACCCCATCAAAGTTGTTCATTTCCCCTAACGGGGAAGGGGAAGCCGAGGTCTAGGGCCGTTTTCCCCCGCCTGCCTTCACTTCTCTTACCCGCCCTCATTACGGCTTCGCGGGACATTTCCGCCCGCCCGGGGAGCAGCAAATCCCAATAAACATCTGCAGCTGAATTTGCACCCGTGCCTTCTGATTTTTTACATCATTGTTGCTTTATGTGCATTTACGATTGTACAGTAACAGTACAAAATTTAAAAAGTAATCGGGAAAAGAAACAGCTATGAATTTTTTTTTGGTAAGAAACCAAATAGGAATGATCATACAGGTATAAAAATTGTCCCAAAATATCCTCAAGAACTACCTGTCTCCCTATTATCCTTCTTATCCTACTAACCGCTTCTCCAAAATCTTCACTTTAAATGTAAATCTTCCCAGAACTCTATTGCCACACCCTTCCCGTAACTATTCTGCTCTTTCTTTCCAGGTCGTTTAATTTAAATACATTAAAGATTCATAATGGTAACCACTCATCCGTACTCACAGCACCTTGAGGAAAAGGTGCCTCCTATAATACTAGGGCTACGCTGTCACTAAGTTTGGGAGTCGGGAAGCCCTAGGAGATGGAGAGACCGTGGTCCCTACTCCCGTGCAAGAGTTGGTACTTTATATTCCTGGGAGTGATACCCGTGATGTGGATGTCAGGTTCGTGTCCTCTCGGAGTCGAAGAATGAAACCGGGGGACACCAGGCAAGCGTAGTAGACAAGTTTTATTATAGAAAGTAAAGCACAGGGAAAAGAGCAGACTTCCCCCAGAGTGGGGGAAGGGGACAAAGCGGATGAAGCAGTGGGGTTTGCCCCTTTATATGTGACAACCTCTCCTGGATTGGTCTCTGCTTCCCTGCCCTGCCCCTGTACAGGCGCTGGGAATTCTGGTCCAGTCTCTGATCCATGCATTAGGCTCTTTGATCCATGTCTTAGGCGCCAAGAAAGATTGCGGTTCCTTGCTTAGCAGCAGGGAGTGTCTGCATCTGGGCCGATCTTGTCAGACCCTCATTAGCACTGGGGGATGCTCTCGGGAAAGATGATCTCCTTATCAACCCACATTGCTTTGCCTCCACTGAACTGCCTAATTTTTTCTGCCTCAGGAGGACAGCGAGAATTGTGACCTGGGTGGCCTCTGAGAACATAAGCAAGATGAGAGGAGTTAATCCGGTGTATGTGGCGAGTCTCCTTTCTACAACTAGAGCCGAGACAGATGAATTCTTCCTTTCAAAGAAAAGTTAACCATTTCTAGATAGAGTTTCTACCTTGTTCAGTGAGTTTGGTGTGCCATGGCCTCCAGTACAAGAGGATCCGTTCACTGTAAGAAGAACCACAGGTTGCAGTAAAGACAGAGCAACATACTGGAGCGCAGGCCAGCGCGCAAGTGCAGCTTCTGCAAAACGCCTACGCTCACACCTTGGGAAAAGGCAGAGCCAGGCGGACCACAATACTCCGTCAGCAACTTCACTTAACCAGGAGAGACTTGCAGCAACCTCATCAAGTCTTCAGGATCTGACTGCATTATTTAGCTTTTTCAGCCGCTAGGATGGGAAGGCGTTTATGGCGGTGTACACAAAAAGCGCCACCTGCAGGACTATACTGGTCTTAAGATTGGCAGAGTCCAGGAGCTGTCACACAGGGCAAATTTTTTCCTCGTGGGTTCTTACACCATCCCGAGGGGGTCGTTGGCCCACATGAAACATCAGTGTAAGTTTACAACAACCGCTGGGAACACAACCTGCCACGTAAAAAAAAAAAAAAAACCACAGCACAAGAAACCCGCTCTGAGAAAAAGCGCATACGAACAGCGCACAGAAAGACTCACGCGGGCCCCGCGTTCCGAATAAAACGAAAAAGCAACTTCGCCAGAACACAAAGACATTTTCTCTTTCCCAGTACCAAGAGCAATAACTGCGAAACTCTACTTTTTTGAACACCGTTAGATCAGGGGAAAGCGCGAACGCAGTCCCCCACTACCACAAATTATGCAGTCGAGTTTCCCACATTTGGGGAAATCGCAGGGGTCAGCACATCCGGAGTGCAATGGATAAGCCTCGCCCTGGGAAAACCACCTTCGTGATCATGGTATCTCCCCTGCCAGGTAAGTATGAGTTGCGAACGCTCCCGCCCACCCCAGCCTCACACGCCCTCCACTGTACACACACGGTCGCTTTCACGCGCGTACTGCCGGGCCCTCGTAGCTCTTACACACAACGTACACCACCCTTCTCGAGCACCAGTGCTTCACTCGCTCCCACATCACGGGAAATCCATCGTGTTTAAGCAGAAAGTGCCCAAACAGCAGCCCCTGCGCTGTCTCATCTGCATACGACACGCCCTGCCTGTGACGTCGCAGAACGCGCCCGCGCTTCCGTCGTCGCCCCACCTCACGTCCGCTCCTCCCTCCCCTACGCCGTCCACCAGGCCAAACAGCGCGCCCCCGAGCGGGGGAAGTGGCGTCTATCTTCCTCCCTCCCTCCTTCCCTCCCTCCCTCCCGCCCCCGCTCAGCGTGGGCGCTGTGCGCAAAGCCTGGGCCTGCTCCCTCGCAGCTGCGCGAGAGACCAGCGTCCAGCTTCTGTGATTCCGAGTGGTGGTCAGAAGGATCAGTGGCTCACGCCTGTGATCCCGGTTACTCAGGAGCCTGAGGCCGGAGAACCGCTAGTTCCAGGATAGCCTCGACAACTTGGCATCCCTGGGTGCGATTCCCAGCGCTGAAAACGCACACAGGCGGCGTTATTTTATATGCTACAGTAGGGGAGAAAGACTTCACCTTGGACAAGGGAGATTTTTAGCCAAGAGGCAGCCTGACTAAGTCAGTAGATGGAAAATTACCAAAAGGAACTTAGATATCAAGGGTGGAGGAATCTTGTTAAACTGGCTTAGGATTCGTGCTATGTATTGGATTCGGCAGGTTCTTTGATAAAAATGCAAGAGGGTTTAGAGGAAAGCTGACTGCAGTTTGGTCAAAGAGGGAGTCCTTGTCGGTTCTGCACGGAAGAGTCTGCGAATAAATGCTCACCAGCGACATGGGAAAAGCAGCTGGGCACGATGGCACCCACCTGTAATCCCCGGACACTGGGGGCAGGGGCGTGAGGCACAAGGATCGCAAGTCTGAGGCCAGCCTCAGTCACTTAGACCCTGACTCAAAAATAGGAAAGGACTAGGTGTAGCTGAGTGGTTGAGCACCTGTGGTTTTAATCCTCAGTGCTGGAGAGAAAAAATAAAAGCAAAGCCTGTTCATTTTCCCCTTGCGTGTCAAAGGAGCCATCCAGGCCGCTTGCTTTTTGGCAGAGTTGAAAGCAGGCAGAGGAGGGGGTTGGCGGGGATTTTACAATGGAAAATAAAATAGTAAGACTTCTGGTGTTTCCTGGTATGAGGTTGTGGGCATGGAATCTGGAGGCAGGCTACTCAGAAGTGGTGCATCCCTGCTGGATCCTGGACATCCCTGCAGGGTGTCCTGCCATCTAGAAAGGGGTCCAGGTGGTATGGAGAAGAAAGGGAGATGGAGAGAGTGTGAGGGAATCAAAGGTGTGAGGGAAGCCCGGGGCCACTCTACTGTACAGGAGAGAGCGGCAGGTGATTCACAATTAACAGGAGATGGCTGAAAGCTAGTTGAGTCTTTAAGACAATATCCCCTTAATTTTCTGACTCAGGAAGGGGAGTCATTGTTTTCCTAGGCAAGCTACCACAAGTGCTTGGTGACCCTTGGGAGTTCCCAGGCCTCATGCCCTTGCCTTGAGACTAGGTGTTTCAGATCTACCCCTAAGGAATCCCTCCGTTTATCTTGCTTAGGTGTTTTCCAAAAAACAAGAACAGCATTGTGATTATGGAGTACTCCCCATTCACTGTGTGTGAAGAATTTTATGTGTTAGTAGAGCTGATTTAAAAGACCTAAGAGAAATAGCCTCACACTCCCCCTCCGGTTTTTTAAGATGTATTTTGAGCCTCTGGTGAACTCATGCTACTATAGCTTGGCCTTGAAGATTGTGTGGAATTCTTATAGAATGCAAAATACCTCAAATAGAACTGGAATCTCTAGTATAAGTGAAAGGATGGAAACCCACGCGGACACCAGATAGCCATCGGAGATTTACTGCAGGTGGGAGCTCAGGTGGGCGAGCAGCACAGAGAAAGAGCTTGAGAAGCTGCAAGCACTTTTACAAGGCCGGATGGGGGGTGGTCCATGCGGGTTAGGTGGCCTAGGACAGGGGGCAGGTACTGATTGGCTGGTGGCAACTGAGATGGGTGTGAAGGGACACTATTGGGTGCAAGTTCCCGCCCACGGGAAGGTTAGGATCCGGAAGAGAAGGCCCTTAAGCGCCATCTTGGGAGAGGGGGTCCTTGCATCACCCAACAATAAGCAGGACTATTATGAGTTTAATTTTGTTGAAGTCCTAATACTGTACAAAAACCTATGGGTCTAAGTGACTGAGGCTGGCCTCAGACTTGCGATCCTTGTGCCTCACGCCCCTGCCCCCAGTGTCCGGGGATTACAGGTGGGTGCCATCGTGCCCAGCTGCTTTTCCCATGTCGCTGGTGAGCATTTATTCGCAGACTCTTCCGTGCAGAACCGACAAGGACTCCCTCTTTGACCAAACTGCAGTCAGCTTTCCTCTAAACCCTCTTGCATTTTTATCAAAGAACCTGCCGAATCCAATACATAGCACGAATCCTAAGCCAGTTTAACAAGATTCCTCCACCCTTGATATCTAAGTTCCTTTTGGTAATTTTCCATCTACTGACTTAGTCAGGCTGCCTCTTGGCTAAAAATCTCCCTTGTCCAAGGTGAAGTCTTTCTCCCCTACTGTAGCATATAAAATAACGCCGCCTGTGTGCGTTTTCAGCGCTGGGAATCGCACCCAGGGATGCCAAGTTGTCGAGGCTATCCTGGAACTAGCGGTTCTCCGGCCTCAGGCTCCTGAGTAACCGGGATCACAGGCGTGAGCCACTGATCCTTCTGACCACCACTCGGAATCACAGAAGCTGGACGCTGGTCTCTCGCGCAGCTGCGAGGGAGCAGGCCCAGGCTTTGCGCACAGCGCCCACGCTGAGCGGGGGCGGGAGGGAGGGAGGGAAGGAGGGAGGGAGGAAGATAGACGCCACTTCCCCCGCTCGGGGGCGCGCTGTTTGGCCTGGTGGACGGCGTAGGGGAGGGAGGAGCGGACGTGAGGTGGGGCGACGACGGAAGCGCGGGCGCGTTCTGCGACGTCACAGGCAGGGCGTGTCGTATGCAGATGAGACAGCGCAGGGGCTGCTGTTTGGGCACTTTCTGCTTAAACACGATGGATTTCCCGTGATGTGGGAGCGAGTGAAGCACTGGTGCTCGAGAAGGGTGGTGTACGTTGTGTGTAAGAGCTACGAGGGCCCGGCAGTACGCGCGTGAAAGCGACCGTGTGTGTACAGTGGAGGGCGTGTGAGGCTGGGGTGGGCGGGAGCGTTCGCAACTCATACTTACCTGGCAGGGGAGATACCATGATCACGAAGGTGGTTTTCCCAGGGCGAGGCTTATCCATTGCACTCCGGATGTGCTGACCCCTGCGATTTCCCCAAATGTGGGAAACTCGACTGCATAATTTGTGGTAGTGGGGGACTGCGTTCGCGCTTTCCCCTGATCTAACGGTGTTCAAAAAAGTAGAGTTTCGCAGTTATTGCTCTTGGTACTGGGAAAGAGAAAATGTCTTTGTGTTCTGGCGAAGTTGCTTTTTCGTTTTATTCGGAACGCGGGGCCCGCGTGAGTCTTTCTGTGCGCTGTTCGTATGCGCTTTTTCTCAGAGCGGGTTTCTTGTGCTGTGGTTTTTTTTTTTTTTTTACGTGGCAGGTTGTGTTCCCAGCGGTTGTTGTAAACTTACACTGATGTTTCATGTGGGCCAACGACCCCCGCGGGATGGTGTAAGAACCCACGAGGAAAAAATTTGCCCTGTGTGACAGCTCCTGGACTCTGCCAATCTTAAGACCAGTATAGTCCTGCAGGTGGCGCTTTTTGTGTACACCGCCATAAACGCCTTCCCATCCTAGCGGCTGAAAAAGCTAAATAATGCAGTCAGATCCTGAAGACTTGATGAGGTTGCTGCAAGTCTCTCCTGGTTAAGTGAAGTTGCTGACGGAGTATTGTGGTCCGCCTGGCTCTGCCTTTTCCCAAGGTGTGAGCGTAGGCGTTTTGCAGAAGCTGCACTTGCGCGCTGGCCTGCGCTCCAGTATGTTGCTCTGTCTTTACTGCAACCTGTGGTTCTTCTTACAGTGAACGGATCCTCTTGTACTGGAGGCCATGGCACACCAAACTCACTGAACAAGGTAGAAACTCTATCTAGAAATGGTTAACTTTTCTTTGAAAGGAAGAATTCATCTGTCTCGGCTCTAGTTGTAGAAAGGAGACTCGCCACATACACCGGATTAACTCCTCTCATCTTGCTTATGTTCTCAGAGGCCACCCAGGTCACAATTCTCGCTGTCCTCCTGAGGCAGAAAAAATTAGGCAGTTCAGTGGAGGCAAAGCAATGTGGGTTGATAAGGAGATCATCTTTCCCGAGAGCATCCCCCAGTGCTAATGAGGGTCTGACAAGATCGGCCCAGATGCAGACACTCCCTGCTGCTAAGCAAGGAACCGCAATCTTTCTTGGCGCCTAAGACATGGATCAAAGAGCCTAATGCATGGATCAGAGACTGGACCAGAATTCCCAGCGCCTGTACAGGGGCAGGGCAGGGAAGCAGAGACCAATCCAGGAGAGGTTGTCACATATAAAGGGGCAAACCCCACTGCTTCATCCGCTTTGTCCCCTTCCCCCACTCTGGGGGAAGTCTGCTCTTTTCCCTGTGCTTTACTTTCTATAATAAAACTTGTCTACTACGCTTGCCTGGTGTCCCCCGGTTTCATTCTTCGACTCCGAGAGGACACGAACCTGACATCCACATCACGGGTATCACTCCCAGGAATATAAAGTACCAACTCTTGCACGGGAGTAGGGACCACGGTCTCTCCATCTCCTAGGGCTTCCCGACTCCCAAACTTAGTGACAGCGTAGCCCTAGTATTATAGGAGGCACCTTTTCCTCAAGGTGCTGTGAGTACGGATGAGTGGTTACCATTATGAATCTTTAATGTATTTAAATTAAACGACCTGGAAAGAAAGAGCAGAATAGTTACGGGAAGGGTGTGGCAATAGAGTTCTGGGAAGATTTACATTTAAAGTGAAGATTTTGGAGAAGCGGTTAGTAGGATAAGAAGGATAATAGGGAGACAGGTAGTTCTTGAGGATATTTTGGGACAATTTTTATACCTGTATGATCATTCCTATTTGGTTTCTTACCAAAAAAAAATTCATAGCTGTTTCTTTTCCCGATTACTTTTTAAATTTTGTACTGTTACTGTACAATCGTAAATGCACATAAAGCAACAATGATGTAAAAAATCAGAAGGCACGGGTGCAAATTCAGCTGCAGATGTTTATTGGGATTTGCTGCTCCCCGGGCGGGCGGAAATGTCCCGCGAAGCCGTAATGAGGGCGGGTAAGAGAAGTGAAGGCAGGCGGGGGAAAACGGCCCTAGACCTCGGCTTCCCCTTCCCCGTTAGGGGAAATGAACAACTTTGATGGGGTTGGCCTTTCAGGGATAGGCTGGTGAACCCATCAATCATCAGGTGTTTGTCTGCCGGGGTCCTGACTGGTTGTTCTTTCCCGGGGAAAGCGGCCTGGCCCTGCCCCTTAGCCACGCCCCCAGCCGGAGGCTGCGGAGAAACTTAAGGAATAAGAAATGCGTTTGTTCTTAAACAGAGTTGGCCCCACATTGCCCATACTCCGGTCTCTTTAGTCTTCTTTCACCCCTACCAGAGGTACGTTTAGACTGCGGATTTTGCAGAATTAAATGATTGCATAATTTTTTGGATTCTCAAGGGGGTAAATAGAGTATGCTACGTTGTTGATTGCCTCCGCAGAGCCCTTGCTATTTCTCTTTCATTAGAAATACAGTGGTTTGGGGCATGTCTTTTGCCTTAGTTTCAATTTCCTGCTTTCAAAAACTTTTTTTCATATGGCAATTGTTACTCTGACACTTCCTTGCGCTGGGGTTTGAACTTGTGTCCTCGAGCATGCCAAGCAAGCACCATAACCACAGAGCCACTGCTCCAGCCTCCTGCTTGCAAATCTTGGTTCATTGAGTGGGCTTGGACAGGTAATTAACATTGCTATGTCTCAAGTCTTCTCAGATGTAAAAGGAGGATGTTGATTTGCCATGGACGGGTCCTAAGGATCTAACGAGTGAACACATACATGTACACTTATGGGCCATACTTGATACATGTCACTTTGCATGTACTTATTGAGGGTCAGCCCTGGTATTTGGGGTGCACCAAAATAGGACATGATGAAAACCGATTGTTAGTTGGGATCTGGAATGGCCCCGAAGGGTCATGTGTGACTTGGCCTCCTTGTAGTAACATTGAGAGGTTTGGGGAAGTGACTGGATCCTGATGCCTCTAACTTTAGTGAATTAATCCGTTGATGGGTTCATTATTCCATGGCATTAGTGGGGAGGTGGTGGAAATGACAGGAGGTGGCACCTAGTAGAGGGGGGTGAATCCTTGGTGGCACTTTTCCCTGACACTCTCCTGCAGCTTTCCCCTGCTTCACTCTTCTGTAGCAATGCTTCTGCCTTGCCACAGCTCCAGAAAACGGTCGGCTGACCATGGATTGAAACCTCTGAAACCAAGAGCCAACAGGAATCTTTGCTTCTCCGTGCTGATTTTCTCAGGTATTGTGTCACAGAGATAGGACTCTCCCAGGAAATCCCCTCAACATACACCAGGTTTGCACCTTCAAAGGAACTACACAGAATGAGCCATAGAATTTAATCTATCTGGGATTTTTCTCTCATTAAAAGGGGAATACCGATTCAGATTCTTGCTTCAAAACTGCCCCTATAATATTTTTGTAGTTCTGCAGTGGAAGACAGCTCTACCTGCCAGGGAAGAACAATGATTTTCCTCCCTTTTCCTTGGTTCAAGGCTGAGGCCTCCATAACAAAAGAAAGGCT
Organism: Aplodontia rufa; assembly: GCA_004027875.1. Lineage (NCBI taxonomy): Eukaryota > Metazoa > Chordata > Mammalia > Rodentia > Aplodontiidae > Aplodontia > Aplodontia rufa. The sequence goes on along the minus strand of PVKS010027233.1, from coordinate 8,617 downwards.
GACAAGAGAAAAGCATACACATGTATTGAGTAGAAGCTTTTCAGGACATGGTAGCCTTCCTAAGGAAATGAAGACAGGAATGAACTGTTAAGCCAGAGTTACTGTTTCCATCAGCCTTGAAGAATAGTGGACAGCAGTGAAGGAAGGTGATGCACAAAGTGAGGATGATCTAATATATTTAAATTAATTCCCTGCAGGAGAGTGTCAGGGAAAAGTGCCACCAAGGATTCACCCCCCTCTACTAGGTAATGAACAAGAAAATGCACCAAGGTCCATACCATTCAATTCTGGGTCCCTGTCTGCAGGGAGGTTTCTTTCCTTTAGGTGTAAGGAGCGTTCCTCTCACATGAGGGTCTTGGAATCTACTTCAAGGGAGGGAGGATTTGAGAGTAACCTTTTCATTTTTTCAAATTGCTTCAACTTAAAATATCCGTGGGCCAGTGTGTCATAGTTTGGGATGCTGTGTCCTGAGACAAGGGTTAGCGTCCGGATCCGCTGGGGTTGAAACCCGAGGGACAGGCTGGGGATGAGAAAGAACAGGGCAAGAGATCCAGATGGAGCCATCTCTCTTTATTCAAGCTTTACATCTCTTTCTATAATCCTAAAGAGTTACCAAGGGTTATGCAGATTTCAAGTACAGACAAAGAACTTAGGAACATCCTGTGGTTAGCACATTCCGACCCACCCCATCTTCTTTTGTATGACAATTAACAAGCTTATAAAGCAGGACCTAGCAGCCCCTCCTGAAGGAACTTATGCAAATAGTAACAAGGTCACTCTAGGGCAGCTGATGAAATGGAGCAAAGGTCAGACCCCAACAATTCCCCCTTTTTATTTTAATTGAAGGGGTCCAGGATCTGTCTTAGGTTGTGGAATGCGATAACCTTCTTTACCCGTCATGGGGATGGGCAACAGCGTGGTCGCCTCCCTGTCTTAGGTTAGTAAGGCATCCATTCCATCTTACCCGTCATTGATACAAGGACTCGCGTCTCCTTCAACACATGAAACCATACTGGGGGGGGCGGGTCTTGCCCCTGCTGCTGCTGTGCCAGCAGGATTTGCTGCATTGCATGATTTTTAGTCTGTTGCTGCTGCCATCGGCTGCGAGAGCGATAAATGAGAAAAATTATACCTAAACTTAACACTCCAATCCAGGCGGCAATGCCAGACCAATTTTTTAACAGGTTAAGGGCTTTTGACATCCATGTAGCCACGCCAGATAAAGACATAGGTGGAACTCAGGTCTCATTTAGAGCCTTAATTTCTCTCATTAACAAAGTGGTTCAATTCCTAAACTTGTTCTTCCAAGGGCCTCTCACCATCTCACTTAGATGAGATATAGACGTAGACAAATTGTGCATAGTATAAGAAACAGGTGTTACACACATATCTTTGAACAGTGGGGAATAAGATATATGAAATATCATACAGCAATTCTACTTCTTGCATCAAGTTAGTTTTTGGTTTAACAGCATTATGCCCGCTTGCAAATGTTCATTAATTTGCTGTTGAGTACTTAGGGCAGTAGCAGTTTCTTCAGCCAATTTATTCATCCCCATCCCTGTGGCCACCGAGTGGTGCATAGCCAGTCCCGTGGCAGCGGCAGCTGCAGTTGCAGCCACGGTGGCTGTCACAACAGCCGCTGTAAATCCAAAGTCCCTTCTGGTTCCATAGAGCTGAACGTTCTGGGCATTCGCCTTCACTTCTACTGGAACAGGAATCATTGCAGGGACACAGACGACGAGGGAGGAGTCATTAAATCCCTTCTAGCAGGAACAAAGCCCAGTACAAGGCTGCGTCATTTTGATGCACCTGTCCCATCAGAAGCAGAAAGCAGCCGCACAAGGCATTCCGGAATCCACCGGGTACCATCATTCTCCTGTGGAAAAACACAAACACTACCTCGACCCCAGATTAAGACAGGGTCGGGTCCGTGCCACTGATCATCAATGGGATCCCTCCACATGACCTGTGCATAGGGTGGGCTGGAGGAGGCAATGTCCATCGAAGTTCTGTCTGACAAAGTTCAGGCTTGGGGATGGGCTAGGCAAAGCCAGCCCTGGAGATTGCCAAAACCATCCCTTCTAGGAATTGGCTGTTTTAATAATTATATGTATTGTGAATTTGCTCAAACTGAAACTCTCTGATTGTTATGAGAATTCTATTGCTTAGACAACTGTTGCGGACTGTTGAGAAGGAGACTTGTTATAACCCATACAGAAATCATGGAAAATGAAGCTATACTGCCTTTAAAATAAAATTAGATATAAAAAGCAAAATAATTAGAACTAAGGAACAAAGAAACAATATACGTGAAACATTCACCAATCCCATCCTGAGTGCTCATGCTGTATTGTGAGCTTTGAGTGAGAAAGGCGTGTTTACCCTTCCTGTTGTTACAGAGGATGAGCTTTAACTCCCTCGCAGTAAATAAGACATGTTTACCCTTTTTGTCTTCCAGAGGTTAGGCTTTAACTTTTTAGCTCATAGGTTAGGATGCACAGATAACTTTATAGGATTAACATTTCTAGAACCTAGGATAGCTATGGAATACCTAATAAAGTTACTATAACAAAATAGTTTTTAGATGTAGGAATTGTTAATACCCTATATCATAGTCTAACTAAATAAGAAACTTTTCATGTATGCTAAGATAGGACTGCTAGACTAATGCAGTGCAGTGAGCTTTAAGGCTTCTCTTATCTCGTGAGGTAATGGTTTGCAAAAACATCTAAAGGAATTTAGGGAGACAGAATTTGGTGAAGTGTTTGGTCTCTGTCCTTTGTAAATGCAGGTTTAAACAATATGGTCAATGTGGTGGGGAGGTTGAGGCCATGAATTGTACCAATGGATGATACTTTAAGTATTTTTATGTCTGGTGCTCTGAAACGGTTTAAACCAAATAGTTACATATGGTCATTACGGTGGGGAAGTCGAGGGCATGAATTGTACTAATGGTTGATGCTTTAAGTTTACTGGGAAACTGAAAAGAGAATTGTATAATGAAGCAGATAATGAAAGGCTTGTTTGTGCACCTGTATAAAAATGTTCAACAATAAAGAACAGACGGCATTTTGCTCAAGCAGGGAACTGTGTCTGTTTGCAACTTGTCCCGGAGGTTCCAGCCCTTCCTCCAGGCTGCCGACTCCACTTTTCCTTTGGGGACCCGAGTTCAGCTGGGGCTGGCCCCCCGGCAGTCAGCCACTAGAATGCCAATGGCATTCAGCTGCGGTATTATCGTTAACATCCAAAGTTAAAAAATTAACAATAAAGAGGATATGATTAAGTAGGCCTCATGGGGCAGTATACTCCCTTTTTAAGTAGATAATTTTTGATGGTGAGATGTGCACGCTCCACGATGCCTTGACCCTGTGGATTGTATGGAATGCCTGTTTCATGCATGATCTGATATTGCGTGCAGAACTGAGCAAACTTGGTGCTAGTATAACTAAGTCCATTATCAGTCTTTTTTTTTTTTTTTTTTTTTTTTTTTTTTTTTAAAGAGAGAGGACAGTGAGAGAGACAGAGAAAGGGGGAAACAACTTTATTTAGTTTTTCACATGGCCTTCGTTGCTCTAACACTCAGTTGTGTACGTGGTGCTGGGGTTTGAACTCGGGTCCTCGTGCTTGCCAGGCAAGCGCCGAAACCGCTGAGCCACCGCTCCAGCCCCCCATTATCAGTCTTAATTATCTTAGGTACCCCAAGAACAGAGAATGCATATTTATAATGTGCAATAACATCCCTTACCCTTTCTCCAGAATGTGGGGAAGCAACAATAAACCCAGAACAGGTATCTAGGCTGACATGCACAAATTGTAATTTGCCAAAGGAGGGGATATGGGCAACATCCATTTGCCACACATGATTGGGTAAAAGTCCCTTAGGATTCACTCCATAATGAGGGACAGGAAGCAGTGGCTTACATGTAGGGCAGTGGTTTACAATGTGTTTTGCTTGTTCTTTGGAAATATGGAAGCGATATTGTAAAGAGTGACTATTGAGATGAAAAAGATCGTGTGCTCGCTTGGCCTCCTGCACAGTCGTGTGCAAGGGGCCTGAGTGAGAGCATCAGCTTGGGCGTTGCCTGCAGACAAGGGCCCGGGCAACCCAGTATGTCCTCTAACATGGGTAATAAATAATTTATCTTTTCTATGCCACAAAAAATATTGACGTTGATGAAACAATGCTGTTGCTGGAGAGCCTTTTCCTATACTTCCCGTTGCTTTCAGCCATGGAACAGCTTGTGCAACATAGTGACTATCAGTATATAAATTCAGAGCTTGTGGAAATTCCTGTAAAGCCGTAACGACAGCAACTAGCTCTACCAGCTGAGCAGATTTATAGGGTGTCTGAACATGGAAAGCATCATTATCGGTGACCACTGCTGCAATACCACTGGAGGATCCATCAGTAAAGCCAGTCCGGGCTCCAGGAATGGGGTTAGAAGAAAGAACTTTTGGAAAACAAACCGGAGAGATTGTAGGAACTTAACTAATTTATTTGGAGGGCAATGACTGTCAAAGTACTAGAGACAATAGACAATAGTAAACTCCAGTCATCATCATCATGTTGAAGCCACAGACGCTGGGCAGCAGTATAGGGCACTACTGTGATGTCTGGATGACATCCAAGAACACGCAGTGGTTCCAAAAGTGGCTTTTCAATTATTTAGCCACAGCGGCACAGTAAGGTAATAACACACAACGAGGCGAAGTGTGATCACGAACCCAAAAAAGTGGAGAATTTTGCCAAAAAAAAAACCCCTTGTAGGTGTTAGTTTGGAGGGGAACACTAATAAATATAATTTCTGAGTTTCATCAAAATAAGTAACATGAGCTTGTTGGATCGCTTTTTCCACCACCCGTAAAGCTCATCTCCCTTGTTAGTGAGAGATCGAGTAGAAGAGGGGTCAGGGTCCCCCTGGAGAATGTCAAAGAGGGGACGTAGTTCATGAGTGGTAATAGAGAGGGGCGAAGCCAATTAACATCACCCAGAAGTTTCTGAAAATCATTTAATGTTTTAAGATTACCTGTGGATATGGTGATTTTTTTGTGGTCTAATGTGATTATCTTCAAGAGTATACCCCAAGTAATAATAGGGGGAGTGAGCTTGTAATTTCTCTGGGGCGATGGTCAAGCCAGCCAGTTTAAGCTCCTGTTGTAGGTTTAGCATACAAGCTTGAAGTTCATCCTCCTTCTGAGAGGCTGATAAGATATCATCCATATAATGAATAATTACAACAGAGGGAGAACATTTCCTAACAGGAGCTAAAGCGGCACTGACGTATATTCGACACAAGATGGGGCTATTAGACATGCCCTGAGGTAGCACCACCCACTGATATTGCTGATAAGGACATTGCATATTCACTGAGGGGACACTAAAAGCAAATCGTTGAGAATCCTCCTCATACAAGGGTATTGAGAAAAAACAATCCTTAAGATCTAAAACGGCAATACGAGATCTGGCTGGAATAAAAGAGGGAAGTGGGAGGCCAGGCTGAAGGGCCCCCATGATTACCATTACAGCCCTAAGATCTTGCAGAAGACCCCAATTTCCAAATTTCTTTTTAATCACAAGAACAGGTGTATTCCAGAGGGAGGTAGAAGGGATAATGTGTCCAGCTTCCAGTTGTTCTTGAACCAATTTCTGAGCAGCTTGTAATTTTTCTTTAGATAAGGGCCATTGTTCAACCCATATAGGTTTATCATTTTTCCATTGGATTTTAATGGGCTTAATTTTATGGATAGCTGCTCCGACAATGGCCCTCATGGAAAATATCCTAGACCTCTCCTATTTTTATTAGGATCTGTCTGAATAGGGGAAGTTCTTCCATTGTTATCCTTCCCTAGTCCTTTGCCAGGGATATAGCCTTGCTTTATCATCATGTCTAACGCTTGAGGATTCATGGTAGTTAGGACAGCGTTCATTTGAGAGAGAATATCTCTTCCCCATAAATTCACAGGCATATGAGGTACCACTTATGGTTGAATACACCCAGTATGCCCCCCTTCATCTTTCCAAGACAAATATTTAGTAGTCTTATCAGGGGACTGGCTGAATCCCAGTCCCTGCAATGTAGTTATTGTAGGAGTCACAGGCCAATCAGAAGGCCAATGTTTCTTTGATGTGATAGAAGAATCGGCACCAGAATCCGATAGTCCTTTAAATTTTTTTCCTTCAATGTCTAGAATTAACTCTGGTCTAGTTTTCATATGTGTCATCCAATAAATGTGTGTACTTCCTGTTGATCCGAAACCATTCTGCTCTCTAATATCCTTATAGAATGGATTATGAGTGGTCACTAAAGGCAGCAAGAGTATTTGAGCAGCGCTTGCCTTGCATGTGCCAGTATGCAAGTTCAAACCCCAGCACCACATACACAGCGAAGTCTTGCAGCAACAAAGGTTACATGAAAAAATAAAATTGATTCTCTATCTCTCTCACTGTCCCTCTCTCTTAAAAAAAAGTATTTGAGCAATGCAAAAAAAGCATATTTGGGGGCTGGAGCGGTGGCTCAGCGGTTTCGGCGCTTGCCTGGCAAGCACAAGGACCCGGGTTCAATACCCAGCACCACATACACAACTATGTGTTGGAGTAACGAAGGCCATGTGAAAAACTAAATAAAGTTGTTTCTCTCTTAAAAAAAAAAAAAAAAAAAAAAAAAAAAAAAAAAGCAAGCGTATTTGAGCACCCTGGGGGATGACTAAAGTTCCCTAGGCGAGGCTGCTAGACTTTTTATCTCGCCCTGAAAGTCAGGATCTAGCACTCCCGGTATGACACGGAGTCCTTGCAAGGCAGCACTACTTCGGCCTAGGATAATGCCCATTGTCCCTTCAGGAAGAGGGCCCTGAACTCCAGTATGCAGGGCCTGGACCCCCATAGTAGGTGTCAGTACCGTGTAGGTGGAGGTACAAAGGTGCACTTCCCTTTGTTCCCCTGCAGAGAGAGGGGATTGAGGTGAGCTTTGAGGCAGGTAATGAATTTGAGCCACTTGGCCCACCCCAGCACTCAGGGCTGCCCCATACAGTAGATTGGGGGGCCTGGCGAGGGCCCCTCCTCCTGTTTCCCTGAATCGGATTTCCTTGATTATCTGTTTTAGAACGACATTCATTAGTCCAATGATTGCCCTTTTTACATAAGCGACAGAAGCCTGGAGCCCTCTTTTGTGCTGCTACAACTTGATTAGCAAGGGATTTATTCTGGTGCAGTAGAGGGCATTGTCGCTTCACATGCCCGGGCTGGTTGCAATGGAAACACCTTTTTTGTTTTGCACCTGTGAGAGGATTTTGTCCAGTTAGGGCCGCAGCAATGACTGTCCCTGTGATATATGGGCCACCAATATCTCTGCAAATTTTTATGTATGAATTTAAATCCCTATGTTTATGGGGGCGTAGAGCCTCCTGACACCATCTATTGGCATTTGTAAAGGCTAGATGTTTAACAAATGGAGCAGCCTGATCCTCGTCACCAAATATGTTCCCAGCAACCTGGAGAAGGCGAGCCACAAAAGAACTAAAAGGCTCATCAGGGCGCTGAATAATTTTTTCTAATTGCCCATGTAGGTCCAGCTTTGAAGGAATTGATCCCCATGCTCTTCTGGCACAGGCAGCAATCTGGGCGTACACCCCAGGGTCATAAAGCAGCTGTGATTGAGTTTCTGCAAACTGTCCCTCCCCAGTTAGCATATCAGTATTTCTTTGAGGGAAGCCCGCCTGAGCATTTCTGCGAGCAGTGTCAGAACAGTTCTCATGGTAAAAAAGTTTCCACAGCAAATAGTCCGTGGGTTCTAACGTAGCCTTACAAATTGTTTTCCAATCGTTAGGAACAAGATCCTTATCCTCTAGAGAGTCTATCATTGCCTTAGTAAAGGGTGCTTGAGGCCCATACTGATGAACAGCCTCCTTAAGATTTTTAATGTCTTCAAAGTCAAGAGGCCGATACTGACGCATTCTCCCTCCCGCGCCACCTTCTACCTCTATTTCAGGGAAATTGAGTCTATTTCTCCTGGACACCGGAGGGTCTCTTAACTCAAGTTTTATATTCTCCAATTGCTCCTGTAGTTCCTTCAAAATGGAGAAAACATCCGGACCACGGGGAGGAGCTGTAGTGTTCAGAAGGGGGTTGGAGGATTCAGGATATGGGGGCGCCCGACAGTCTGTATCTGCTAAAGCCGGCTCCTGGTAAGGACCAACAGATTCTTTTTCCTGCACCTCACTAAGTGATTTCGCACGGTCCCGAGTAGCCTCTCTTGGCAAAGTATTTGGAGAATGCAAAGCATCCCTCACTAATTTCCCTAAGGACATAGTGGATAAGAGAAAGAACAATAAAAGACCTAACAGTTCCTAGTTTGAAGCCTGTGCCTTGAGCTTACAGTACTTTGCATAGGTTCATTACCATTTGAGCTTTAGAGCCTTCAGACCCCATATATCTTGAAATAATCCTAATTTCCCCTCTCTACTTACCTCTGGCCAGAGCGTTTTCCAGGGGGTCCCTCAGCGAGTCAGTCGTACTCAGGTCCCTGTTCTGGGCGCCACTTGTCCCAGTCCGGCCGGGTTGAAACCTGAGGGACAGGCTGGGGATGAGAAAGAACACAGGCAGGAGATCCAGATGGAG
>PVKS010027232.1:0-27731 GCA_004027875.1 Aplodontia rufa | reverse complement strand
TTGGGCCTATTGTCAAGAAAGTTTGCTTTAGCTTCTTAAAGGTGGCATTAATCTCCACTATGACCTCTCTCCCAGAATGTATATTGTTCCTCATTTCCTGTCTTGGCTATGTGAAGGAGCAGTTTCAGAGACCTCCACTTCATCTTCTCCATGGGCAAAGACCCAGTATGGGGATTGTTTAACTGCCATGCACAGAAATTTTAACTGTATATTCTGGGAATTGAAGAAACAACCATGGATCTGGTAAGTTCATTGGCCCTGGTGACTCCCTCAAAGCAGACCTTGGCCAGTATTTCATTACCTGGCCCTAGAGTGCTCCATGCCAACAGGTCATAGTAATTCTCCCTGTCCACAGTCCTCAAAAAAATGTGGGAATTGCCACTTCCCACCTCTGTGGGTGTCAGAGTAAATGGCCACAAGTCCCTGAAGGGGAGCCCTGGGGAAACCATTGTCACACATGCTCATCAAGGTCCAGCCACTCATTACCACAGTTTTGTCTACCTGGCCTCTATTGTGTCAAAATTGCTGCAAACAGGGAGAAATGTGGGAATTCTTAATAGGGAGGGATGGGACACTTCTGAAAGATCAGAGTTCTGCACGTCAGCATATGTTTTATATTTTTATTATTTCTTTTTAGTTATGTATAATATTAGGGTTCATTTTAACATGACTATACAAGCATAATACAATTTTCTCTAAGTTCCTACTACTTCCCATTACCCTCCCATGTTCCCTTCCCATTTCTTTCCCTCTACTCTACTGATTTTTATGCTATTTCTTCATAGTTTTTTTTATTACTGCCTACTAGATATGCATGAAGGTGAGATTCACTATGGTATATTCACATATGTAAATTTAAAAGTTAGGTTAGATTAATCCCACAGTTCTTCTCTTTTCCCATCCTTCCTCCTTCCCCCCTTCAGTCCCCTTCCTCTACTCCACCGATCATTTTCATGGAATCCTCCCCTGACCTCATCGTGCTTTTCTCTTTTTCTTATTTTGGTTTATCTTCTGCATATCAGAGAAAACATTCAGCCCTTAATTTTCTGGGTCTGGCTTATTTCACTTAGCATAATGGTCTCCAGTTCCATCCGTTTATCAACAAATGCCATAATTTCATTCTTCTTTGCAGCTGAGTAATATTCCATTGAGTGTGTGTGTGTGTGTATGTGTGTGTTTCACATTTTCTTTATCCATTCATCCATTGATAGGCCTCGCTTGGGTTCTGTTTCTTGGCTATTGTAAATTATGCTGCTATAAACATTGATGTGATTGCATTCCTATAGTATTCCATAATATATATTTTAGATTTTTTTATGTATATACTGAGGATTGGGATAGCTGGGTCATATGGTGGTTCCATAGTATTTTAAGGAATTTTCTTATAGCTTGCCAGCATGGTTACAACATCCTCACCAATATTTATTATTATTTGTAATCTTGATCATCGCCATTCTGACTAGAGTGAGATGAAATCTCCATATAGTTTTGATTTGCATTTCCCTGATTGCTAGAGATGTTGAACATTTTTTCATATTTGTTGGTCATTTGTGTTTCTTGTTTTAAGAAATCTATTCTTAATTCTTTTGCCCATTATTGACTGGGGGCTTTGGGGGTTTTGTTTGTTTATTTGTTTTTGTTTGTTTTGGGTATTAAGGTTTTTTTGGTTCTTTGTACATTCTGGATATTAATCTCCTGTCAGAGGAGCAGCTGGCGAAGATTTTTCTTCTATTCTGTAGGTTCTTTCTTCACGTTCTTGTTTTCTTTGTATGCAGAAGCTTTTTAATTGGATGCCATTCCACTTGTTGATTCTCAGTTTTATTTCTTGGGCTTTCGGAAACTTGTTAAGGAAGTCAGTGCCTATGTATGTTATGTAGTTTCTGGTCTAATCCTAGGTCTTTGAAACACTTTGAGTGGACTTTCATGCAGGATGAGAGAGAGAGATAGGGGTTTTATTTCATTCTTCTAGTCTTCCCAGTACCATTTGTTAAAAAAAAAAAAAGGCTATTTTCTCTCCAACATATGTCTTTGGCACCTTTCTTGAGCATCAGATAACTATATCAATGTGGGTTTGTCTCTGTGTCTTCTATTCCATTGATCTTCATCTCTATTTTGGTGCCAGTACCATGCTGTTTTTGTTACTATAGCTCTGTAGTATAATTTAAGGTCCAGTATTATGATGCCTGCGGCATGGCTCTTCTTGCCTAGGATTGCTTTGGCTCTTCTGGATCTTTTATTTTTCCAAATGAATTTCAGAACTGCTTTTTCTAATTCTGTGAGGAATGTCATTGGTACTTTGATGAGGATTGCATTGAATCTCTGTAATGTTTTTGGTAGTTCAGTCATTTTGACAATATTAATTCTGCCTACCCAAGAATATGGGAGGTCTTTCTGTCTTGTAAGGTCTTCTTTAATTTCTTTATTCAGTGTTCTATAGTTTTCATTGTAGAAGTCCTTCCCCTTCTGTGTTAGATTAATTCCCCCCCCCCAAAATTTTTGAGGTTATTGTGAATGGGATAGATTTCCTTATTTTTTTTTTCAGCAGACTCATTGCTGGAGTATAAGAAAACATGCATTATTGATGTATGTAAATTGGTCTTGTATCCTGCTACTTTACCAAATTTTTAACAGCTCTAGAAGTCTTTTGGTGGAATTTTTTGGGCCTTCTAAATATAAGATCATGTCACCAATAAACAGATATAATTTGACTTCTTTTCCCATTTGTATCCCATTAATTTCTTTCTTTTGTCTAATTGCTCTAGCTAACATTTCAAGGACTTTGTTGAATAAGAGTGGTAAAAGTGGGCATCTTTGTCTTGTTTCTGTTTTTAGAGGAAGTACTTTCAGTTTTTCTCCATTCAGTATGATGTTGGTCTTGGGTTTGTCACTTACAGCCTTTATACTTTTGAGGTGAATTTCTTCTATCCCTAATTTCCTCTAGTGTTTTAAACATGAATGGGTGCTATACTTTGTCAAATGCTTTTTCTGCATCTATTGATACGATCTTGTGATTCTTGTTCTTAACTCTATGTGATGAGTTACTTTAATTGACTTGCATGTGTTGAACCAACCTTGCATACCTGGGATGAAATCCACTTGATCATGGTACACTATCTTCTTTTTATAAATATTTTTCCACATTTTAATTGGTGCATTATAGCTATACATAATTATGGGATTTGTTGTTACATATTCATACATGCACATAATATAACTATATAATTTGGCTAGTATCACTGCTCAGCACGTCCCCCCTTCCCCCCTGCCTCTCATCCCTTGGTTCCTTCCTTTCCTCTACTAATCTCCCATTCTTTTGGTTTTTTCTTATCTTCACCTTTGAGAGAAAACATGCATGCCTTGATCTTTTGCAAAACATAATTGTCTCTAGTTTTATTCATTTTCATGCAAATGATATAAGTTCATTTTTCTTTATGCCAGAATTACCACATTTTCTTTATTCATTGATCCAAGCTGGTCCCATAGTTTGGTTATTGGGTACACATTTTTTTTTGTGTTGGAGAGAAGGACAGTGAGAGAAAGAGAGACAGAGAGAATTAAATTTTATTTAGTTTCATATGGCTTTTGTTGCTGATACTTAGTTGTGTATGTGGATGCTGGGGTTTGAACCCGTGTACTCATGCATGCTGGGCAAGCACCGCAACCACCGAGCCACCGCTCCAGCCCCAGTACACATCTTTTTAATGTGTTTTTTAAAGCATTTTGCAAATATTTTATTAAGAGTTTTTGCATCTATGTTTTTCAAAGATATTGGCCTGAAGTTTTCTTTCTTTGATGTGTCTTTGTCTGGTTTTAGTGTCAGGGTGATACGGTTTCATAGAATGAATTTGACAGAGTGCTCTCCTTTTTTATTTCATGGAAAAATTTGAGAAATATTTGTATCTGTTCTTGTTTAAAGGTCTGATAGAATTTGATTAGGAATCCAGCTGATCCAGGGCTCTTCTTTGTTGTAAAGCTTTTAATAGCTACTTCAAATTCATTACTTGATATTGATCTGCGTAAGTTTTCACAGTTCAATTTGAGTAGGTCATATGTCTCTAAGAATTTGTCAATACTGTCAAGATTTTCTAACTTGTTGAAGTATAAATTTTCAAAATAGTTTGTAATGATCCTCTGGATTTTAGTTGTGCCTATGGTAATATTTCCTTTTTCATCTCTAATTTTGTAAATTTGGGTCTTCCCCCTCTTTTAGTTGGTTTGGCTAAGGTTTTACCAATCTTGCTTATCCTTTCAAAGAATCAACTCTTTGTTTCATTGATCATTTGTATTTTTTTCTTAATTCTCAATTTCATTGATTTCAGCTCTGATTTTAATAATTTCCTACCCCCTACTGATTTTGGTGTTAGTTTGTTCTTTTTCTAGGCTCTTGAGATGTAACATTAGATTATTTAATTGGTATCTTCTTTTTTTTTTAATGTCACACCTCAGTGTTATAAACTTTCCTCTTAGAACTGCCTTCATTACAGTCCCACGGATTTTGATATATCACTATTCTCATTTGTTTCTAAGAATTTTTTTTAATTTTGCCTCTGATTTCTTCTGCTATCCATTTGTCACTTAAAAGAGTATTATTTAATCTCCAGCTGTTAGACTGGTTTCTTCTTTTTTTAATCTTGTCATTGATTTCTAATTTCATTCCATTATAATATGATAAGAATTCAAGGAATTATCTGGTTTATGTATTTGCTAAGGTTTGCTTTCTGGCCTAAAACGTGATCTATTTCAGAGAATGTTCTACGTGCACTGAGTGGAAAGTAAACTCAATTATTGATGGATGAAATATTGTATAGGTATCTCTTAGATCCATTTGAATAATAGTATTTTTAGTTCTGAAGAATCTTCATTTAGTTTGTGACAGGCTGTAGTGGTGAGAAGGATTTATTGAAATCACCTAGTATTATAGTATTGTGGTCTATTTGATTCTTTATATGAGAAGGGTTTGTTTTATGTATGTAGATGCATCATTGTTTGGGGGACATAAATATTTACAATCATTATAGCTTATTGTTGGATGATTCCCCTAACCGGTATGAAGTAACTTTGTCTCTTCTGATTAATTTTGTCTTGAAGTCTACTTTAAGCATTCAACATTTTGGGGGTTATTTACCCAAATTCCTATACCCTCCAACATGTAACTCCACTTTTCTCCCAAATAGGACCTGCACTTGGCACTATAGATCTGTCTTGGTTGGTTGAATATTTAACTTTCTCTGATGTTTGATCACTTATGTCCTGAGACTGATCATGGTCTTCAGCTTCCAGAGCCCCTTCATAAGCTACCAGTGAAAGCCTCTGGCTTTCTAATTCCCTAGCTTTTCAACTGCTCATGTTTTAAAAGCTTTTTTACTGCTGTGACTAAAAGACCTAACAAGAACTGTTTTAGGAGGAAAAGTTTATTCAGGGGCACATGGTTTTGGAGTCTCAGTCCATAGAAGCCCAGTTCCATTCCTTTGTGCTTGAGGTGAGGCAGAATATCATGGCAGAAGAATGTAGCAGAGGGAAGCAGGTCAAGGCATGGCTGTAGGAAGCAAAGAGAGTTCCATTCAACAGATGCAAATTATGGGCATGCATGTGAATATTAATCACTCAGAGCCACCTATGGCAGGTGCAGTCCATACTCCTCCTGCCTCAGTGACAAAGACATTATTTCCAACAGGGAGGGTGATGACAGTTCCATAGCCTCATCTTATCACCATTTGCTCAACACTCCCAGTACCAACCAATCTCAGACTGGGTTACTTCTATGGGGAAAATGGAGGGTGTATAGGAAAGAAGCAATTAGTTTGCTGAAGTTACAGGCAACTTTCCAATTCTTTGGTTGGGTGGCAGATTCATTGTTGTTTATTACATTAACTGGTGATTTACATACATTTGCATATAATCTTTTAGGTACATCTAATTATTTTTTTTAAAGGCAAAAAGGCAAAAAATAAATTGTTTATTAATTCTTTATATCACATAACAACTTATACTACCATAATTAGAAAATTATGGAAAAGCATTACTACAACTAAAATTTTTCTTTTAGGCTTCCAAATCCTTTAAACTTTATGTACTTCTTCTCATTGTTGAAAGTATATGTAGTCTGTTGGAATTAGCTAAGAATGGTAGTAGTGCATTATCTTTATCACTATTTATTGTACTCTTGATAATTGATTTTGAATATAAAATACTTCAAATTATCTCTTAAGAGTATAGTCTGCTTTGATTTTTAATCAATTTGTGTTTTAAGTCTCAAATTTTGAAGTGAAAATAAAGCTTGCTCAATCTCTAAAGTCCTGATCTCAACAGGTTCTGAGACACCACACTCTATATCATAAAGGAACACTTCTGCTGTCAGTCTTCAATAAACTGTACTGATTTTGCCTCATTAAGTTTCATTTTTTCCATAAATTTTGCTGCAATATTAATGCAATGATTCTCAATTATTTGCATAATTGAACACTTAAATATTGATAAAAGTTTGCACAGGCAAGGGTTGGTTATTAAATAGGATCTTGAATGACTTTTGTTGCTGTTGTTGTTGTTGTTTTAGAACAAGAGAATAAGTGATCACCTCTATGTCTTGTAAAACTTTATCTGAATGTTACATGGATAATGAATGGGAGAAAAGAGTGTAGGAAGACAAAGACAATTGCCACCAGGAACTCTTGAGAAAGTCCAGACGAGAAAGAGTAGGGGTCTGGATCATACTATGACAGTGATATTGGAGAGGGAGGATAAAATTCAGAAACTTCTTGACTATATCCTAGAAAAGGACTTGATGATAAGTTAGAGACAGAACAAGTATGAGTTAAAGATGACTAACTTTCTTATCAGATTGATTGGGTGGAAATAATGTCATCGGCACAATTTAGTAATCAAGGATAAATTAGTAGGTTTGGCGGAGAAAGGACTAACTCAAGTTTTAGCCATGTGAGAGGTCTATAGGCCACAGAGGTAGGACCATAGGGATTATTAAGTGAGATCATTACCAAAGGAATATGTTGGAGTATTTTTTTAAATGTTTTAAAAACTTCTTATCTGCCATTCTCTCAGTTGTTTTCCTTATTCCCCCCAAAAAAGGCTGTGAGAGGGGACAGATTTCCCACAACTATTAAAAGAATAAAAGAGAGCCTGAGCTAAGAGCAGACCTGGGGCAATGTTAGAACCACTGACATGGAGATCTATGGAGGCCAATCTGGAGCTGAATTATTCTCCCTATTATTTAAGATTCTATTCTTTTTAAAGTGATGCTACAAAAATATTTTCAAAACTATAAAATTTTCAATTCTTTATAAATTCAAAATGTATAGCTCATGCCAAAAATGAATGATTATGTACTGACAACCACACAATCCTTTATTCCCAGTTGGCCAACACAGAAAAAAATCAACATATAACAACAGGCCTACTGAATATCAATATATAGTGGTAAGCCAACGAGTTATTTTTTAAACGGGATGTATAAAGCATTAACAGCAGGCCCATCCTGGGCTTTTATTTTTAATTGGGCTTAGCTGACCTTAAAATAGGTCTGCATTGGGGGAAATGTAAAACTTCCTCAAATATAGTACTACTTAATTCAGCATAAACCATGAGGTGGGGTCATGTCTTTGAAGGGAGTTTTCACACGCTAGAAAATATAAAAGGAAGGTTTATTACTAAATTATTTCTCTGAACTTTTCCTATTCTAGTGGAGTTTATAAATGCATTTTTGGGCTTAATAAAAATGCCACTAATTGGTGTGCCCCTCGTAGCTATTCTTACCTCTGGGATTGGTCCTAGAGCATCTACTCTTAGTGTGATAATAGTCCTTCAGTTTGGCAGCTATCCCTGAAACTTTATGATGTCACCAGAGTATATTCAAATAATATTGTGATCAAACTGTAGTGACTGTGCCCTTGGGATGCAAAACTGGCAAGTAATTAATCAATTAGAGGATATACGTTTTTCACCAATTATTTCAGCTTTTGTAGTCACAACAGCACATATACATTATTGTGGCCACACACCTTATTCATCTTAAATAAATGAATTTTGTCTTCTGGGCCCTTGTCTTTTCCATTCAATCCCTTACTACCAGGTACTTATTCCATTTCCTGACATATCTATCAGTATCTCTCCTTGCCCTTCAACAATAACTACAATATCTATTTATTATGTTTTGGTTTTCTCAAATATTATTTCAGTTATTCCTCATATAAATCTGTAAGGTAGGTATTTGTATTACCCTTTCACTGAAGATAATACTCAGGGAAAATTGAGGGTCCAAGAGATTAAATAACTTGCCTAAGTATGTCAGTCAGGAGAAACAGAGAGAAACAGAAGAGAAAGAGAAAGAAACAGAAAGAAAGAGAGGCATCTGGTCCAAAGGCCTGAGACCATGGGAAACAAATGATGCAAATATTAATCAAAGAGCAGGAGAAGACCAAAGGCCCAGCTCAAGCACAAAGGCAGGAAGCACAAGGAGAGAATTCTTCCTTCCCTCACGTTTTGTTTTATTCAATCTCTCACCAGATTGGCTGATACCCATCCACTCAAAAGGTAACCTGTTTTACTGAATCCCCTAATTCAAATGCTAATCTCTTCCAAAATACACTCACAAACACACCCAGAAATAATATTTAATCTGAGCGCCCAAGGCCAGTCACATGAACACACAGAATTAACCATCACATTGAAGTAACTCAATAGATTGGAAGTGTTTACATCAGGCCTGACCACAACATTATACTATGTTGACCTCATATGTTATCTGCCTACTCTCTTCCAAAGTCTTCAGTTGAAGGAAATCCTTCAGGAAAACAATGGAATTTCTGGTATGGAAGAGTCTAGTAGATAAAAATTCTCAGAGGATATAGATTCTTTAGCTATTGGATCTACCAGAGGACATGTTGGCCTACTTCACGCAATTTAACAAATGATAACTTAGGTCCTCTATGTCGATCGGTGTTAGAGCACAAACAAACATAAATGAGACCAAATTCTCCCCCTAAGCTCATATTTCTCTGCATCTTCGTCTACCAAGTACCGCTGGAGAGCAGGCTTACCCTGACAGAAGGATTTGGCTTAATAACGGCAACTACAACCTAGGGCTTGTCAGGTGTAAGTTAGCACATGACTTTCATGGACCTATTTATCCCTAGTCATACATTCCCCAGAACGTATGGCAGAGGAAGAGTTGTGGTAGAAAGCAGCGGCAGTTGGAAAACTACTTTAAATGGTCAGAAATACCTGAGCCACTTTTATGTTAGAGTAGGCATTCTTTTTTATCATCATCCCTTTCTTGGAGAGCTATCCTTTCCATAAATGGTGAGACCCTGCTAGAGCTGTTAATCAGGCAGCCTCACCACCTTTGGCCACGGGAGTGGGCACAGGACCCAGGTTATCCAATCAGGTCCCTTCAGGGGATAGTGACTGGCCCAGAGGAGTACAGGTACTCCAGGCAGAGCCAATCAGAGTCCATTTCCGGACAAGTGGAGCAATAGATAAAAGAGTCATAGACCCCTGATGGCATCATTTGAACTCTTAGGTAGATTTATCAGACCTAACAGTTACCTTAAATGAATTCATGTATAAGCAAAACATTTTCTATGTATTTGTTTTGGGGATGTTTGCTTGCTTGGTTCATGTAACTGAAAGTTTAAGAAGCTGTATAAGAAATTGAGTTGAAAGTGTAAATTGGGTTCAGTTTCTGTTACTTGTAAGTGAGAGTTCCAACTTTAAAAAGAAAAAAAAAATGAGCTATCCTTAAACCTTATTCGGCATCAGTTAGTGGAACGGCATCGTTAAATCTCTGAGGGCGAGAAAGCACAAAGTAGAGGGCCTGGCACAGATCCCCTGCTCTTCATTTTCTGTGCCCCATAAAAACAGCACTCTTGGCTATGTGCTTCACTGTGTCTCCCAGGTCTCTTCCGGAAGGATTTGGAGCCATCTCTGCCAGTCTGTAAGAATCAGGGATGTCGCTGAGAGCAGCATCTGTGGAATTCTAAGTATCCAAGGCAGGCCTCACCTCCCTATTAGCAATTTAAGCAGTTTTGCCATCAGATCTTGGGACTTGACCCTTCTTCTTTGCTCTGACTCTCAGCAGATGCCGAGCCATGAACTGAGATCACTGCTCTAAGGTTTCTATCTCCCATGTTTTAGAATATTATTTTAGCTCATTCTTCTTGGTGAGTCATAGCTAGATTTCCAACTATGAATAATCTGAAAATAAGCATTTTGGGTGTCCTTGCTGACCATTGTTAAGTCTTTAATCAATTTCAATTACCTGGCACCATGGGAGGGAGGATGAGACTGGAAACTCACCATAGCTGACATGCGTTCTGAGGTCCTCGGCTCCGAAATTTGAATACGCTAAAACACATACAAAAAGTAGCTGAGGTTTGAGCCTCACAAGCTCTGATAATTTACCACTAAAAATAAACATATGCTCAAGAGACAACTACTATGTAAACACACTCGGAGAGATTTTTCAGCATCTGCATACAGAAGCTGCCATCCTACACCAAGGGAAGCCAAGGGCGCAGCATGCAAGGACTGCTGGGGGGGTGGGGTGCAGCATCTGCTGAGCATGAAGGAAAGACAGGATAAAGAGTCTCTCCTCTTGCTCAGGCAGGGAAATGAAATGTGATTCGTTGTTTTGTCTTAAGCAGTTACACATTTACTGTTCCATAAGTGTGCTAAAAATTGGAGCTTACCTTTCATTAGAGACTTAACACCTATCCTTAGCATTGACACTGGGTTACATTGCTTGCTTATCAGGATCAGAGGCAATCAATATGCCTTGTTCTTACTGAGTATTTGGACTATGTCTGACCTGGTCCCTGGCACTTAGTAGGTGCTTAATAAATTGCATTTCTGGCCCATCTTTCCATTCACACTGTTGTGCTATACTTTATGCAAACACAGTTTGTAAAAATCAAAACTATATGGCAGGTAAATTCAGACATATAAACACTATAAAATAAAAAAATTCTATTATCCTAGGATAATTTTAAGTTGCAAGTCCACTCACTTAAGATGCACTTTAAAAATGTAACAATTGGAGCTGGAGCGGTGGCTCGGTAGTTACACTGCTTGCCCAGCATGTGCAAGTACACAGATTCAAACCCCAGCACCCATATACACAACTAAATGTCAAGCAACGAGAGCCATGTGAAAAACTCAATAAAAATTGATTCTTCCTCTCTCTCTCTCTGTCCTTCTCGCTTTAAAAAAAAAAAAAAGTAACAATTTACATCCAACTTCACTGTGAAACCCTTAGTATGCAATAATCAGAGAACACATTTATGTGTGCCATTTGGCTCCCACGAGGAATTTGCAAAGTGGGCTAGAAAAATTGACCAAAAGAATAATTGTTTAGTGAGGCAGGAAGTTGAAAATATTTAACTTAAAATTAGGTTTGGGGATTATCCGAGGTCTTCAAGTATTCATACAAATTGTGTTCTCCATTATCATGGGTAAAGAGAACGGATTGCAGTGTATGTGAATTTATTGTCATGTGTTGCAATAAGAAAACCTTTAGAATCATCAGTTCACAGATTTATGGTTTTCAAATGTGAATTTTTTCCATGGATCACACACCCATCATGATGGTGAGTTGCTTTGGCAGAGCTGTGTGAAACACAGAGGCTCTTACCAAAATGCCAAGGGATGGGGAAGGACATGTGGAAGGGGAGGAGCCTGTGCTACTTGATATCCTGCCTTCTCAGCTTGGTTGGAAGACTGAGAGCCCCACCAGCCCTCCAGGACACATCAGTTTCCCCAGAGCAGACAGCCTCCCAATTGATCCTGATAATTTCCCTGCCACCCCTGCCCCTTTTTGCTGCCTGATTATTCTACATTTTAGATGTTGTAATGAAATAACTCATTCCAGGCCTATACTTTACAGGCATCTTTTTAAATTTAGGCAGATGGTTTAGTCTTTTATTCTAAGTTTGTTTATGGTTTTTTGATTTTATATAATCACACATAACATAATCTAAGGAGAAACAAGGTTTTTCCATGGTTCCTAATTACCTGGGGTCTGATTCTTGCTTTTACATTTACCAAACAATAGCTAACATTTCGGGCAACCAGTCAATAATTCATTTCCATTCTTGCTCCCCCAATCAGAACTTAAGAAGCCCAACATTCTAGTGCTCAGTAAGTCTCCTTTGGGGACTACATATCAGAAGCCCAGAAATTTAGAAACAGCTCTGTGATTAACTCCATAGGCTTGAGGAAGCCCTGGACACCAGGATCCTTGTGATGGTTAATTTTGTGTGTCATTTTGGCCAGGAAACAGTGCTAAGATATGTGGTCAAATTTTATTCTAGATGATTTTGTGAAGGTGATTTTATATTAGTCAGCTTTGAGTAAAGTAGAGTGCCCTCCCTGGTATGGGTAGTCCTCATTCAATTAGTTGAAGACTGGAAAAACCCCAAAAGACTGACTTCCCCAACTAAGTGAATTCTGTAGCTGTTGGTCCCCGAAATTGAACTGCTACATCAGCTTATCCCTTTGTTTCTAGCCTGCTGATCCACCTTGCAGATTTGAATCTGCTGGGTTCATAATCACTGGACACAGTTCCTTAACAATATTTTAAATGTCAAACTCAACCCCTACTTTCTTCCTCCCTCCCTCCATACATGTGATTTTTTTTTTTAGTAAATCCTGAACGTAAGAATTTGTGGTGAAAACCAGTAATTTACTTGAACAATTAGAAATTTATTTTTGTGATAATGACCCTTCTATGAATTTATTTTCTTTGATCAGATCTCTACTTGTGGACTCTAACAAGCTAACTCTTAAGTATGGCCCAGGAGTCTCAGAAAAAAAAATGGCTCTGTTTCAAGGTGAATGTCAAGGTGAGGCTCCCTGGGTCTCTTACCCAGGTCATGGGGGAAGGAGAGTTCTGAGTGCTGACTGGTCTCTCGTAGGTCCCTGTTACATCGGGGATTTCCAGGTGACTTCTGACGCTCATGTGCATTTTGCCCACCAAGACCAAACTGACAATATGTTGACTTTTTTGCCCATTCAATTTTTTAACCCATTCTTCAACAAGGCTTTATAGAAAATTTATCACATGCCAGACAAAGGATCCAAAGATGTAGACACCCTCCCTATACCCAAAAATGTATATACAGACTCTTAAAACTTCCAAGGGAGATGACATGAGATATTCTCAAATATCTAAAATCAAAGAGAAAGAATTATTTTGTACTGTCCTGTCTTTTATGCTGATTCATATTTTTGCTTCATCACACATAACCTATGAATATTTTTATACCACAGATTAACCATCTTAACTTTGCTCAAGTGTAATCTCATCTACAGAGAAATTATTTTTCCTTATGCCTATAAACAATTGCTTTGCTTGTTATATGCTTGCTCCTTTAGCCAGAGGTACATTATCAGTGACGAGCAGAAGGCCAATAAAATCAATGGGTCAGTGGGTTCATCCATTTACCTCATAACTAGCCTTGGACCTGAAAATCCAATCTCACAGGTCAAACAATTCAGCTGATACCCCAAGTCTACATAGTGGCACTTCCATTCCTTCAAGGTGTGTGCTCAATGCTTGAATGCCAAGAGTTGACTGCAAAACACATCTTTGTTTTCTCACCCAACTTGACCCTCTGGTTGCTAACTAACATCATTCATTCAGTGGGACTCCACAAGGCCTTGTTGTTCTTTTATGGTACCCTTTGCCTCCACCTACTACCACTGGACTCCATTCATAGGTCCATTTCCCACCCTACAGCCCACCCCTGCCTCCAAATTAGAAGTTGCCAGATTCTATCAGCCTGGCCTCTGTGGCCTGTCTTGGTCCACAGTGTATCAGTTTATTCCAGTTCCAAGCCCTGACCAGAAGCTAAGCCAACTATTTTATTTTTATTATATCTGAGGTAAATTATTTGAATTTCCAGGAATCTTTTTTATATTTTCTGCTATATAAAAGTCTTTAATATTATTACTCTTTTGAGTTTGGTGAGCAATCCCTTTATCTTGTTGTTAATATCATATAATACAAGAAAGTACACAATGATAACTGTACAGCTTATGAATTTCCACAAAGTGAACCTACCCAGTAAGTAGCCAACAATCAGGTAAAAAAAAAAAAAAAAAAGAACATTTTCAGCACCCAGAAGCTGCCTTTATATTCCATTCTAGTAACTAACTCTCCCTAAATAGTTCCCTTGACTTGCCTGTCTTCATGAATTAAATAGTGGAATCAAATAGTGTTATTGCCACCATGGACACATGCCACTCAGATCTCCCATCAAGAAAAAACCTGTAGGGGGCTGGAGTGGTGGTTCAGCGGTATGGTGCTTGCCTCGAATGTGCAAGGAAGGAGGTGGGTTCAAATCCTGGCACCACATATACCACATTTCATTGTCGGAGCAATGAAAGTCACATGAAAAACTAAATAAAATTGATTCTCTCTTTCTTGCTCTCTCACTGTCCCACACACTCAAAAAAAGAAAGAAAGAAAGAAAAGAAAAGAAAGAATAAAAGAACCTGTGGGAGGAGCATAGTGAGCCCACAGCCTCTCATGACCTGTGACTTTCCCTAGAATGTCCCAGTCATTGATGAGTAGGGTAGCAACACTAGAACCAATGGAACCAAGCTACTGATGCCCAGCCCAGGATCCTCCAATGTGCAATCTTTGTTTTAGACATTCCCATCAGCTTGGCAAGACCCTCAGAGTTGCCCTACAATCTGAGACTCTTTCCACTTAATCCTCCCTCCTTCTCCCTCACCTCTCACCAGTGTCAGACCAGCATTGTCACATGATGGCTCTCCCCACCTATATCTACCTCTGCTCCCCTTTATTTTTCACAATACGTCTCTTGGTCTTCAATTCTATCTTGGTATCTGCTTCATAGAGGACCTGCAACGACCCAGATTTTTTGCCTGACTTCTTTCACTGACGTTTGTACATGTGACATTCACCCATGAGCAATCCTTTTATTAAAAGTCTAATTATGCACTAATAAGGCTATTAAAAGACTCTCGATGTGTTAAAATTTTATAACCAACTGTAGTCTCTTTTTTAATCTCTGTGATTAATTGTACTCTC
Organism: Aplodontia rufa; assembly: GCA_004027875.1. Classification (NCBI taxonomy): domain Eukaryota; kingdom Metazoa; phylum Chordata; class Mammalia; order Rodentia; family Aplodontiidae; genus Aplodontia; species Aplodontia rufa. Next base: position 12,664 of record PVKS010027232.1, on the reverse strand, counting down.
CCAACTGCCAGCCTCCTTGAGCCTCAATCAAATCCTCAGGTAATCTAATGCAACCTGCAGTACATGCCTGATAAAAATTTGTCCCGGAACCAGCTAAAAAACTATCAATGGCTCACCCATTCATCTAACAAACAATATGTTAATATCTACCCTGTGCCAGGAGGGACAATCCTTGGCATGCCAAATAAATCCCAAGTTCAGCATCCTAGCAATGGAGCACCCCACAGTGTGTGGTTTGCCTTTTCAGCTGCATCTCCAGGTACCCCGTACTCACCCTTGAAGATGGCTGCTTCCCCATTCCTAAGAATCCTTAGGCCTTCCCACTTCCATCAGTCAAAACCTCAAGGCCATCTGGACAGGACTGGAGTCCTTCCCTGCCAGTACCTTCAAAGTCAGACCTCAGCCTAACACAGCATTTGCAATGCTGCTGCTATTGGAGAGGGCCTTAGTATTCAGTAGGAAAGCATTGGGCTGAGAACAGAGAGAGCAGTGTTCAAGACCTTGTTCTTCCACTTTGTGATTTGAACAAGTCACTGACTCTTTCTGAGCCTCATTTGGACAATAAAGAGATCAAACTAGATTGATCTTGTCTCCTATGGCCCTGTGGAGGACTCCAGACTATGTGATTAAACCGAGAAGGCAAGACAGTGCTGGCACGTACGGCTGCATGATGAACCACAGCATGTTCTTAATGGTTCAGTGACATTCATTTTGCCATTTACTAGGATATAATCTTCTGGGCTGCCTTGTCCAAAATACTGAGTAACCCTGCTTTCCATCTGGTACCTATTCTGTGGGCATTTCAAGGACTTTCATTTCCTGTATTGGAGTCTGGAATCTTTGAGACCCCTAATTTCAAGTTGGAAGAGAATAAAATTGGCCCTGCATTTCTGAACATAGAAAAGATAAACATTCTATAACCCATTTGTGTTGCAAACATGTACACACACATGTGCAGACACACACACACACAAACACACACTCATGCAATTCAAGCAATGTCTTGGATATGAATCAATAGCTATACATGAATAATTTTTAATTTTAACTTATAGATATATACAATTACATCTTTGTCATTTTGTATATAGATCTAAAATTTTAGTTGTAAGAAACAACTTATTCAGAATTCTAGGTCTGCGGAATTAGTCATTTCAAAATATACTTTTGGTTTTGAATTTCTGCCAATGATCTAAAAATAGTCAAAGTAGTACTTTTGCTTTTATTTTAAATATGGATTCCATTTGACTTGATCATCTGTCATCTGAGGCTCCTGGTTTCCCTCTGAACTGAATCCTCTGCCTGAATTTGTAATGCCTGAAAATAGTAGTTAGAAATGTAGGCATCGACAGCATACACACAACTATCCTGCAGTTAAAATGCTTGCTATTAATGTGTGTGATTATGTAATACTTTAAGCGCTTAATAGCACTTAGAAGATTTTGTCTTCATATAGCTCTAATTTTCCCTGGAGTTTTAATTCCATTTTCCAAGAATATTTACTTACTGTTTTTAAAATGGCCAGAGAAAGCCTAGATAAATATGTGACTAGAAATTTAATAAGTCTATTTAAGTTTATTATAGGGCAGGGAAAGGAAGGAAACTAGGATTTATTATGTGTATGTGCCAACTTCTGTGCTAGTTACTTTCATATAGAGGCTCTCATTTAATTATAGACAAAATGCTTATAATAAGAAAAAGGAAAAGTATAAATAAACTTTGAAGATTTCACAGGAGTATGATAATTTTGCTGAATTCATGCAAATCTTGTCCAATATCTACTTTAAGTTCAAATTGATAATGAGTGTTTATTTGAACTCCCTGAAGACATCACCTCTGGTGTATAATTAAAATGGAACCTTCTGGGCTTACTTTAATAATGAGAAATGTGTTCAGCCTTTTGGTCCTGAAATGTTAAAATTACATTCTACTTAGTCCTCCCTGCTCAGCTTATTTTCTAGGAAATCTGAGAACAAATTTGCATTAGGGGCGATCTGTTCTTCATCGAGTGTTGCAAAAACGATTTCATTTGTATTTAATAGACTTCATTGACATCAAGTAAGACATTTTTAGGTTACTTCTAATTCAAACCTTGAATTGTTAATGAATCTGTAGAAAAAATAGCAATTTTAAAAAATAATAGCACTTAAAAAACCCACTTATACCTTTAAAGTGTACTGAAATTGTCCAAGCATATTAAAATAGAAATTACTAGCGAGGCAACAGATCTTTTGTCCTGCTTGACAATGAGTAGTCACTAAGATAAAAAGATTTTTAAAATCCATTCTTTTACCAAAAAAGAAAAGAATGGACCAAAAACTTTTTCCCCTTCCAGAAGAAATTTGCAAAAACATAGGATGAGAAGACATTTGTCAATTATTCATAAATAGAAAAACAAGAAGGCATCCTGGGGCATCGCCATGAACTGTTTTAGTTCATTAATGTGGAAATTGAATAAATGGGACTCAAGAGTCATATTATTAAAAATAGTTACTAACATTTGGAAGCACAGAACCATTGCATCAATTTCTTATTTGATTTTCACAACAGCCAATAAGTTCTCCATCATCATCACCCTCCCTTCTTACAGGTGGTATTGATGTCAGAGGCGGCCTAGAAGAATGTTCCTTAGTCAATGATTTTGAAATCCCTGTGGCCTCCTTTTCCAAGAGGTTTAATTTGAAGCACCAGATGTACAAGATTATTTACTTTTGTTATATATCACCCACATTCAACTCCCATTAGTTTAGTCAAACACAAGAGATTGTGTAGTTTACAGGCCTCGGCTTCTCAAACTTGAGCCTGTAAAACAATTACCCAGAGAACTTGTTAAACTACAGGTTCTGGGGCCCAACCCAAAGATTCCAACTCAATAATTGTGGTTTTGTCCCAGAATTTGCATTTTAACAAGTTTTCAGGTGAGTTTCTGCTGCTGATCCACGATCTGTTCACAGAGTAATACAGTTATAGGTTTTTGGTTTTATTTAATGTAGTATCTAATAAAATCATAGACTGTGAGAGCTACAAGAAGATAGACACTGGTCAGCAATAATTACTTTCATACTTACAGGGCCACTTTGCATGATTATGAACTAGAAATAGTAAGGGAAGGGAAGGGGAAACAGGCAGAGAAGAGAATGTTATATTAGTTTGACCAAAAGATTTTAGAAATTTCCCAGATACAGGAACATTGTCATAGCCTGTCTAGTCAGGCTGATTTGGGTCAGATGTTTAAGGAGAAAATCTGAGATCAATTATGGAAGCCATGGATTTGGAGAGGGTTGATATTCATGTAGCTCTCCTTGAGTTCCAGGGGACAGAGAGTATCATAAAGTTAGTTTGATACAGAATTCTCATTGGCATTGGTGACACAGGCCCCTAGCAGCATCATGAAACATCACCAAGTCACCATCAGCAAGAATATTAGCAACAGAGCTGGTATAAAAGTCATCCTCCAAGTATCTGGCAAATAATAGCCTCCCTCACTCAGGGGAAGTCAGAACCAATCCACCCTGATACCACCTGGGGACTCATAGGGGCTTGGAGCTGAGATCTGTGGGCAGTGCTGGCAGGGAACATTAAGCTTTCTGAATATTCTTAATGACAGGACTTTGTCCATGCTCACAGACTGGCTAGTTCTGAGGATGTCCAAATGAAAGATAGAAAAAAAAAAAATTCCAGCAATCCTAAGAATACGGATTGCAAGTATTCTCTTTTGTGATGATGTGATCAGGAGAAACTTTATTATTTTATTATTAGTAACACACTATGAGCAATTCACTCTTTGATCTCTGCTGCTGGTAAACTGCCATTTATCATCACCATCTCAGTTTGTCACCAGGTTATGACATTTGACACAAACCCCCAGCTCTATGAGTATGAGAGCCTTGAATGAATAGGTTTTGCTAAGATCAAGTCCACTGAGTTGCAGAGACTGTTCTGTGCTCCTCCCAGACTCCCTGGATGGCCCACTGAGTAGGAAGACCTGCTTCATTAAAAGCAAGATCTCTGTCCTCATTCCACCTTACTCTCCTCCCCAAGGAAGGAGTTAAATATCTAATTGATGAATTTGGGAAAGGGAACAGAACTTTTCCTACACTAATTCTTTCTGCTTTGATATGGCCATTCCTGTGGGAGGTGGGGTCAATCTCCTCCTCTGCCCAGAAGGGGTGTCTCCCACAGAAAAGATTCTGATAGTGGCATAGTATAACTGGGAGGCTAATCTAGTTCATAAAAATTTAAATGTTCTTTTAAACCATATCCTCCCATTGGGGCCCCAACAAGAAATAGAGAGCACATACAAATTAGGGTAATTTGAGGAGGGTATGTTTATAAAAGGACTGTTCACAAATACGGGGAAGAGTATTAGAAACTCCCAAGAGATATTTCCAGTATAGAGCTGATAACAGCAAAAAGGAAGGAAAGATAACCAGAGTCCATAAGGAGAGAACCATGTGGGAAAGATTACCTTGAGAGAAGCTGTGATCTTCAGGATATAGAGCAGTGACCCTTGCAAGTCAAGGGATACAGCCATCTTGAGACAACCAGATAGAAAGAAAGCCAAAATGGCAACTATCCTAGTGCTACTTTGTTTATCCCTTTCATCTTATGCCAGCACCATTGGCTGAAGGCAACCAGAGACCAGGGGTAAGGAAGCCCATCAATATAGTAAAATGATATACTGTCACTTGGCCCTGCCCATTGCCATGCATGGTGTGCCTACATAGTGACTTCTAACTGAAAGCACCAGCAGCTCTTTGCCTGATGGATTTCTCAAGGCATTTGAATCCACTTGACCTTCACAGAGAGCAGCTGAAAGTACCAGATAGGTAGTGAGTTCTGAGAGCACCCCCTAACCAGTGGCTGATAGGAGTTGAAGGATAACTACTCCAGCCCTTGCCCCTGAGGGATAATTTCAGGCATGTCCTATACTATTACTCAGGGTTCACCTGTGGGATTAAGCCCACTGTCCACAGTGGCAGTTCTTGATACCACATCCGTTATGAGGCTTCCTCCCTTTCCCTGACTCACTTGCTCATTGCCCTGCTGGTACATGTAAGTATCACCTCCTAAACTATTTTGCTCAAACTATTAAACTAAACAGACTATTTTGCTCAAGTCTTTGACTCAGGTCTGCTCTGGGAGCACACAAACTGTGATAGGAAAAAACACAAAACAAAATAATCAATATATACCAGTTTATAACAGACTAGGCCTATGATTTAGAAACATGGAAGACAATGCTAGAAGAAACAGTAAAATAATTGAAAGTGACTCTCTCTAGGGAGAGGATTTAGAAAGGGCTGAGGAAACAGGTGAGCAGGAACATCTGCTATTTGTTAAAATTTGGTAAGATTATTTGATATATATACATATTTTTTATAAAAATATAAGATCATATTAAAATGTGCTTTTGCCTTCTTTGCAGATAAGGAGAAGCAGAGGAGTAATGAAAAAAACAAAGAATTACAGGCTGATTAAGCCGGAGAAAAAAAATTTCTTAGAGAGAAATATAACCTTTGTGAACAGGTTGGAAAGATATGAAGAAAAAAATGAAGTACTGGAAACCAAACTTAATATACCCAATATGTAGATAGAGCCAACCGAATCCAACTGCTCATTAATATGGAATATAGAGCGAAGTGATGTTTTAATTGTTACTAGCCCTTGAAAGGTGAATGCGGATCAGAACTATATATAAAAAAAGAAGACTTGAGATTCTGGGTGCAAATGGAAATGACATTCCTTGAGATAATTCGGATATAGGAAATACTGAATACTATTTTCTTAAAGTGTTAAATAGCATGCCCATAAACTGGAAAGAACACCATGGAGAATAAAATGGCTCTACTAAGTGATGAAGAAAATTTGGGCAACTTTGAGAGCAAACGATCAATGAAAATGTGCAAAACATTATTAGGTGAACTTCACAGTGACTTAGTTACTGGCAGGAACCTGGGTATCACCTGTCCTATGAGAAGAGAACAAATCTAAAAAAATCATAGAATTCAGAGGTTCTGCTTCTAGGAATGGCTGAATAAGCTTTTTCATACCACAGATAACAACTATAAACTCTTGGGAAAATATAACAACACAACCATCTGAATACATCAAAGGGAGTAGTGTTTAGGAGCAAAGGATGGCAGGGGTAAGCTTCCCACTTTGTATGGCTTGAGTCCAGGGTTGAAGTTGGCACAGTGCAGAGCAACTAGAACTCTGGTGGAAACCCAAAGTTATCCTGCACGAAAGGACCAGAAATCAGGAGCAAGAACAGGAGAGAATCATCCCAGAAAATATGTAGCGAGGTGGAACTCCAAATAACTCAATAAAGCTCTGCCTGATCCAGGTAAAGATAAAAGAACTGAAATGAAATTTGAACAGTCACCCAAGAATCAGAGTTTGAAGTTTGAGTTTAACCAAATTAACTGCCTGAGCAAACTCAAATGGGAAAAATAAAAAAAGTCAACACTCTTCACAGACATGTAATAATCCATTCTCTACAATATGTCTTGATATCTAGGATAGAACTCAAAACATTCAACATATAAAAACTATAACATGGGGCTGGAGCAGTGGTGGTTATGGCACTTGCCCTGCATGTGTGAGTACACGGGTTCAAACCCCAGCACCCACGTACACAACTAAGTGTCAGAGCAAAAAAAGCAATATGCAAAACTAAACAAAAATTGATTCTCTCTCTCTCTCTCTCTCTCTCTCAGTGTCCTTCTCTCTTAAAAAAAAAAAAACCTAGAACATTGTGATTCATTCTGAAGAGAAATAATGCTGATAGACCCAATCCAAAATGATTCTATTGTTAGAATTAGTAGGCAAGAATTCTAGAGCAACTATTAAACTGTGGTCAATGCAGTAGAGGAAAATATGCTCAAAATCATTGAAAAGATAGGCAGAGAAAAGCAGAAACTATTTTTAAAAATCAAATGGAAATTCTAGAACTGATAAGTAAAATACTTGAAATGAGAAATTCACCAGATGGAGCATAAAGGAGATGACAAAGAAAAAGAGAAAATTTGAAAACAGAACAGTAGAAAGTAACCAATCCAAAAAATAGATAGTCAAAAACAGAGAAACAGAAATACATTATAGAAACTTAGGAACTGAAGAGTCAATAATATCAAATGTCTGAAATTTATAATTGGAGTCCCAGAAGATTAGTAATGGAACTGGGGAAGAAAATAATCATTATGATTTGGATATGTGGTGTCTCCCAAAAGCTCATGCGTGAGACAATGAAAGAATGTTCAGAGTTGAAATGATCAGGTTATGACAATGTTAACCTAATCAGTTGATTGATCCACTGATAAGGATTAACTGGGAGGTAACTCTAGGCAGTTAGGGTGTGGCTGGAAGAAGTAGGTCACTGAGGATATACCTTTAAGGTTATATTTTGTCCCTGGTAAGCAAAGCTTTCTCTCTGCTTCTTGGCTGTCATGTCCTACGCTACTTTCCCCTACCTAGCCCTTCTGCCATGACGTTCAGCCTTACCTTAGATCTTGAACTCAGAGTGACAGAGTTGGCTGACGGTAGACTGAACTTCTGAAACTGTGAGCCAAAATGAACTTTTTTCCTTTACTTTGTTCTTGTCAGGTCTTTTGGTCACAGTGATGAAAACGCTAACTAAAACAAGAATATTTGAAGAAACCATGATCAACATTCTTCCAAATACTGTAAAAGTCATAAATTTACAGACTGAAGGAGCTCATCAAAAGCAGAGCAGGAGGGGCTGAGCAACGGCTCATCAGTTTCGGAGTTGCCTTGCACAGGGATGCAGGTTCAAACCAACCCCAGCACTAAATATACAACAAAGTGTCGGGGCAACAAAAGCCAAATGAAAAACTAAATAAAATAAAATTTATTCTCTCTCTCTCTCACTGCACCTCTCTCTAAAAAATAAAAACCAAAAACAAACAAAAAACAAAACAAGAAAAACCCAAGCTGGAGGGGCTGTGATATGGCTCAGTGGTAGAGCGTCTTGCCCAGCATGTTCGAAGTGCTGAGTTTGACCCCCAGTACCACAAACAAACAAGCAAACAATAATGAAGCAGGATAAATATGATGAAAACTATGAAGAGCACTTGATAGTCAAATTGCTAATAACCAAAAAAATTTAATCCTAATATCTTTAAATAGTAAAGATGAATTAAGGAATTCTCAGATTGAAAAAAGAAACTAATATAAGTATTCATCATCAAAAACTTTTCACTATAAGAAACATGAAGAACATTCTTCAGACTGAAGGGAAGTACTAGATGAAAACTTTTATCTCAAGAAGGAATAAAAAGCATGAAAACAGTGAAAACCTAAATAATTTTAAAAAGTCTCTTTATTCTTCAATCTTTAGAAAACCATACAGTTTAGACTTATGTTTACATACAGTAAATATGGCAAGTATAGTCTAAAGAACAAATGGAATAAGTGAACTTCTATTCCAAGGAGTCTATATTTTGCATAAATTGTTAAATAATAACTCTAAGTGGGCCATAAAAAGTTAAGAATACATACGATAATTCCCAGAGCGATTAGCAAAAAGTTTATTGCAAAGAGATATAACTCGAAAGTCAAAATATAGATTGAAATGGAATTCTAAATCATATTCAGTTGATCAAAAAAATGCATGAAAGAAAAATAGAAGAACAGAATAGTCAGATACGTGTACCAAAATAGTAGGCGTAAATCCAACCATACCAATAAATGCAATTCAAAAGTGAAAGGAAACATTTCAACAAGAGGAACTAGAATAACCTCATATCCAAATGTTAAACTGCTCTGTAGCTCACAGAATATATAGCAATTAACTTCAATATTAAAATTAAAATCATAACACTTTTAGAAATGAATCTAGGAGAAGAGCAACATGACTTGGGAGTAGGCAGCAGTTTGTTAGGACGCAAAAGCGAAGACTAATTTAGAGAAAATGACACATTAGACTTCACCATAAAGAGATGAACATTTCTAAGAGAGCAATCAGGATATAGGAGAAGCAGAAGAGATGGTACCAGACCAGAGCTGATAACAGCAAAGGGTGGGGAGAGTTTTCCTGAATCTAGAAAGAGAAATTCATGTAGGAATGGTCACCATTGCCTCACTGGGGACCATGCTTTCACCTGTGAGCTTTTACAATCTTTAGAATACAGAGCAGTGGAGTGACCTTCGGTTGGGTGACGCAGCCAATTTGAGGCAATCCCATAGGAAGGGCAGCCAGGGTAATATGTAGTATAGCATTATTCTCCATCATCTCTCACTAGGGTTCCTCTTGGACTGAATTTAACAAGGACAAGGACCAGTTGACATTTTTATTATATGTTTACACAGGAAATGCCAACAGGATCTTTCTAGTACTTCCTATAGGCCCACTGTATGTTAGTAGGATTTTCATTGCTGGGATCAAAATATTTGTCAAGAATAACTTAGAGTAGGAAAGATTGATTTTGGCTCAGTTTCAGAGAATTCAGTCCATGGTTGGCTGGTTCTGAGGCAGAAATATCATGGTGGAAGTGCATGGTGGAAGAAAACCGTCAACTCATTGCAGCCAGGATAGGGAGAGAGAGAGATGGGGGTTCCCCAAGACCATCTTCCAGTGACCTACTTCTTCTAGCCACACTCCGCCTGCCTGCAGTTACCACCCAGTGGTCTCCTCAAGTTTTTAATCCCTGGAATGGATTAATCCACTGATAAGATTACAGCTCTCATAATTCAAGCATTTCCTGAAAGTTCTACCTCTGAACCATGCCACACTGGGGTCTGTGCTTTCACCTGAGAGCTTTTGGGGACATTCCATATCCAAACCACAGAACACTGTCATAGCCCGGCAACTCTCGGCTTTTGCCCCTTCAGCTCTCTCATACTATTGTATGAGCTCCATTGTAAGTTTAGACACCCTGTGCTTGTGCCCCTCAGACTCCCCTTGAGAAGTCTCTGAAGTGACTTCCACACCCACAGCCTCTGCTTAAGATGTCTTATCCCTCATCACCAGGCTTTCCATCAAATGATCTTATTCTAGCCAGGGTACCAGGCTGATATCTATGTGTTTGCTGACGATGTTTAAGAGGGATAGTCTGGCTCAAGTGTTTTCCCTGGAATGGTAACTGACTAACTGAAATGGAATTTGAATGTGAGATAGAACGGAAAACAGTTGGGTCACTGGTAGTACTTGGAACAGAGAAAGGATGAATTGCCAACATAGTAGAACACTAGATCCTAGAACAGGATACTAATTTCTGAGGAGATTTTTAAAAATAGATTTACTAAAGTTCAACTGTTTCTTGAATCAATTTCCTTTGTTTTTTCTTTTTGTGAGACCTGCTGAGGTTTTCTGATACTTCTTAATAAGCCTGAGGAGACCAGAATAGGTCTCAGTTCTTTGCAATGTAAAGAGACTAATTATATCTTTCATTCAGTTAAGTGACAAACATGGGGGGGGGGAGTAAACTTATTGCCTTACACAATCAAATGGTCTTGGAGTATTCAGGTGAAGTTTGATCCAGCAGGACAATGATATTACTAAAGCCTTATATCTCATTGTCTATCCCTTTTGCAATCTTCAGTGTTGACTTCATTTCCAGGTTCCAAATAGAAGCTCTTCTCTCATGGTGGCAGCAGTGTTAGCCCTTACAATTTTATAATAAACCATTTGAAGGAACAGAGAGAAGAAAAACACTTAATGATAGTTTCTGCATGAATGCTCTAGATTCCAATTCATTAAATGAATTCAAGTCATTCTCATCAGTGAACCAGTCTCAGGGAACAGGAGCATTTAAAGAGCTAATACGTCAATGTTCTGCACCTGAAGTTAGATGTGGATCAACATTTATGAATGTACATAGGCTCCCAGAGACACTGTGGAGTCTGTGTTAGTAGAAAATGAATACATGGAGGCCATACGTACATTCACATACGTCCAATTCTTATCCTAAATAACTACCAGAAAATACGCCTCTGCAAGCATTGACTTATTGACTTCTTGAGCCTGGCCTTCTACTTTCTTTGGTTAAACTTCAACCCTCCACACCAGTGCTAGTGTCCCTGTTAAGATAATACAATCACACACACATTCCTGAGAAGACCGAGATGTGAGGAAGTAAGACAGTAATTGGAAGCAGGAGGCTTGTATACCTAGGAAGGAGAGAAACTGCCAAAAAAGGAAAAGGGAGAAGAGACTTGGATGCTAATGACAAATTGTGTCATATTTTAAAATGTGCCAGCTGGGTGTGGCGGCATGTGCCAGCAGTTCCAGCTCCTTGTAGAACTGAAGCAGGAGAGAATCACTTGAGCCTAGGAGTTCAGGGCCAGACGGGACAATATAGCTAGAATCTGTTTTAAAAAAGAATACTAAATAAAAAATGCAAATATGCCACATATGACTCTTCCACAGTGCTGGTATTATGGTGTGTCTGAGCTGAAATGAGTCATCTGAGACTGTCCACTTGCTACCCCTGGTTCCAGAACAACAGAGACTACTCTAGATATTTGAGACATTTTCAATTAAATCATGATGGGCCAAGCTAAGAAGGAGAGATGGGTTGCTCCAGTTATTTCCTGTCTAGTAAATTGAAATAAACAAGATCCACAGTCAGGCATCCTTTTCCCATTTCCTATCAAGATGCATTACTTACACCTCATGTTAAAGGTATGCTGTTCTTGCGAGAGTCAAAATCTATACGCAAAGATGCTTCTGCAATGCTTTTGGAGGTTCCTTAACATACCAAGTCAGTTATGAGCATTTTAATGTGGGGCCAAGTAAGCATATTTATCCCTAAACATATCTACCCTTCCTCTACAGTCCAGGAACTAAGTAGACCAAAGCGAGCTTACAGAACTCAAATTGATAAGCTCATGAGCCAATGAGTCAGCAGAGAGAACAATGCTGATTTATTCCTTTTCCTTTAAAATGAGAAAGTTAGATACCTCAAGAAATAAAGAATATGCTTTTAAAAATTAGTCAAGCAATTAGTTTGGGCTATTGACATATTAATCTTGCAAGCAAAATTTTAAAGACTTCCGCTGATTCACAAAGAACAGACTTTTTTTATAATTTGTATAAGTGTTTCAGCAAGTTAAATATCCGTATGCAAAACAATCAACTTCAATCCATACCTCCCACTATATACAAAAATGAACTCAAAATGGATCATAGACCCAAATGTAAAATCTAAAATTATAAAATGTCTGGAAGAAAGTGTAGGCAAAAATAGTTTGGCAAAGATTTCTTGGGTATGATATCAAAAGTACAATTCATAAAAGAACAAATTGGACTTCATCAAGCTTAACAACTTCTGCTCTTAGAAAGACACAGTTAAAGTAATGAACAGACAAGCCACAGACTGGAAGAAAATGTTTGCAAATCAAATATCTGATAAAATACTTGTGTTCAGAACATATAAATAGTTTACAAAATTCAATAAGAAAAAAACACATTTTAAAAATAGACAGGATACACAGATCGCAATAAGCACAGAAAAAATGTTCAGCATTAGTCGTTAGGAAAATATAAATTTTCAGGTGTGGTGGCTGTAATCCCAGTGGCTCTGGAGGCTGAAGCAGGGTGATTGCAAGTTCAAAGCCAGCCTCAGCAACTTAGGGAGACCCTATCTCAAAATAAAAAATAAAAAGGGACTGGGGATGTGGTTCAGTGGTTGAGTGCCCCTGG
>PVKS010027231.1:0-27723 GCA_004027875.1 Aplodontia rufa | reverse complement strand
TCTCCCGGTACCAGGATTGCTCCCCGCAATATGCGGGCTTGGGAGATGAGTGTTTTACTTAGGATAGGGGGTGTCCAGCAACAGTATCTTTGGCTCTGCTCGTATCTGCAGTCTTGGCTAGTTCTGTAGCAGAAGCTGGCTTATAACCGCTGAGCGCGGAACGCAATGTAGTTGCCACCGTTGCTAGCCAACTTTCTCCCATAACATGTTTTTATGCCTGAATTACACCGAAAAAATCCTGAATTTCCTTGACTATAGGACAAGCACTATATCTATCTATCTATTTATCTATCTATCTGTATATTTATCTGTATCTTTTTAGGGTCTGCTTGGTGTGCTCATTCCACTGTTGTCCATTGGGCCAAACTCTACTCATCCTTGAAGTCTCACCTTTGTGGCAAGCTAATTTTGACTTCTCTGGCTATGTAGATTATCCTGCTTTTGTGCTATCACAGCCTCAAGATAGCACTAAAATTGCCTAGCACGGCATACCAAAGCCCTCATGGCTTTCACCTGCTTCCTGCTCTTGCAGTTCCACACATGTCCTGTATGCTGTGGCCAAATCAGACAGGTACTCCTACCATACTACTGCTATGGTTATGTAAGAAATATTAAAAATAATCATTCTTGACTTATCATTATACTTACCACTGTTTAGTTAGCATTTGAAATTTTTGTATTTTTGGTTCAACTTTTCTTTAATAATTTTTGCCCCTTATTAAAAAACTGACAATGTTATAAAATGGAAAAAAATCACCTTAATTCACCATGCAGAGGCAACCATGGATAACATTCTGATATCTCTAGCTGGTATTTTTTCTGTGCTTTTACTTTTATGCAGTAAAGATCAAATTGTATATACAGAATCTTATAATCTGCTTTTCTGATTTATATGATTTGGCAGCACTTCCCCTTTCTAAAAATTTGAAGGTTCCATAATAGATCACCTTATAGAAATTGCTTTTACTTATTCCTTTAAAAGTGAACATTTTGGCATTTAAAATTTTTTCTATTATAAATAATAGATTACTAGTAGAAGACTGACTGGGTTAAAATCTACAATAATTTTAGTATCTTTAAAATTTCTTACACAGTTTTTTTCTAGAAAAGAAGTAGTTACCAAGTCCTTTTGCAACTTCGGTATGTTTCAACTTATTTGCCCTTTGTAAACAAACTTTAACAGGTCTGTATGCACAGGAGAACACCTGAAAAATTTCTCAGTTTTGCCAATATAGAATTTTTCCTAACCCCTTAGTCTACCTTTTTTTTCAGTGTTTAAATTGTGACTATAGCAACAATGTATCCTTTTCTTCGGATATATGTGTACACACCAGTTGTGCATTTGGAAAGTATGAAATTGACAACTTGCTGGAACCACCATAGGATAGGCCTATACTCAAAATCTGTTGCTTTTCCTTTTAGACAAATGGAAAAATTATCAGATCTCACTTTAAAATACTTTTACATCCAAAAAGAAAAATGGAGAACTTTGTGTTTATACAATGATTAGGCCCAGAACAGATACGACACAAAAACATTTTAATGTTGATAAGAAAAAATATTTAAAATTATAAAAGTTTTACAGGTTTTTCTGTAAGAGATTAAAACTATTTCCTGCCATTTCCCAGTTTCTGAAACTCATTACCAAACTTTCAAGTGATAGGAATACTATTTAGGTCAAAGTGAAAACAACTTCAAATAAAATCTTTAGTCTATTGAATTGTATCAACTGAGAGACCTGAAAGCAAAGGTTGGCACATTTGAGCCAAATTTGGCATATCACTGATTTTTAGCTGTGCACTATGAATCATACCTATGTTTTAAAGGGTTTAAAAATTCAAAAGAAGATTTCATTATGTGTGAAAATAATGTGAAATTCAAAATCTATTTTGTCCAAAATCAGATTTCACTGGAGTGCAGCCCCATTCATTCATTCATTCATTCATGCATCATCTATGGGTGCTTTTGCAGAGTTGAGTAGCTCTGTGACCAAGATGTAAGACCTTGAAAATTAAAATATTTACTATCTAGCCCTTTAAAGGAAAAGTTTGCCAATCTATCTTAGAGTAATGTAGGATTCCATTTTTCTTATTATGTCTGTTTAATGAGTATTTTTCTAAGATGCTCTGCTGCTCATCAAAATTAATTCTTACCTTGATACATTTACATTTTTAAATATTTGTTTTCATCCGTGTGTGAACTGCTCTTATATTACTTTTAGGGAAATATTTTATTGTTTTCTATAACTGCAGCAGAACCCATTTCCACATTACTGATGATTTAATTACTAAAATTAAGTGACTGGTAACTGGGATTCTGCAATTCTCAAAAAAAAAGTGCATAATTCAGTACATGTTTGAGGATAAAAAGTCCGTGTAAATCCTTAAACACAAAGTAGAGGAATTCCTATCCCCAGTGGTTTCATCGTCCAACAGTGTTCTCTATTACCCAGAAATGGAAGTAAGTTTCAATAGCCTATACATAAATCCTACCTTTTGGTAAAGGTGTCACTGTATCTGCTTTGGCTAAATCAAACAAAGCTTTCCTTGATTCTGCTTCATTCACTGCTCACATTCTGCTTTTATGAAAAGATTCCATAAACTCACACTCTCAGGGCTTAGATTCAACTTTGCACAATGTGAACCACTTTTTTTGAAGACCAATGCTCTGCTGGCTGTTGTTCTCATTCAACCTGATCTGAAGTCTACTGAACTGGGCTGTTTAAGGGCTCTCTGTGGTGGCATGTATGATTT
This sequence comes from Aplodontia rufa, assembly GCA_004027875.1. Lineage (NCBI taxonomy): Eukaryota > Metazoa > Chordata > Mammalia > Rodentia > Aplodontiidae > Aplodontia > Aplodontia rufa. Next base: position 24,970 of record PVKS010027231.1, on the reverse strand, counting down.
TGTGCATCAGAACATGGTTAATTATTCCCTAGGAAATAGTTCTGTTCTTCCTTTGTTTGTTTAGGCAAGAAATTGTTGTGGGATATCCAGTATTTTAAGTGATTCTGCCTCAAAGCACGTGTTAGAAAGTATAAGGAGAGTTTATGACTTCTCAATTCTAAAAGGTTTCTCAGCTTCAGATTTCTGGAATTGGTTGTGTGCATGATTCTTCCCACCCTACTGGGACTTAATGTTGTTAGCAACCTCCTGTGTGGTTCTAAGATATCTTGACCTCTTTGAAACCTTTCCAGGTGTCATTGCCACTTTCTTGATCTGTGCAATACAAGCTGCATTGTTTAGAGGAGTTAAGTTCTATGAACTTTAGAAATTCTCCCTGAGACTATGAATTGACTAACACCCAAGGTAGCATAAACATTCAGACACAAATGTTCCTAAAACCAAGCTTGCTGGGCAATGCAGGATATGACTAGGAGTCTGGAAAAAAGGAACATTTTTCTCACTTGTGTATCTATGACTAGCTCCAGGTGCAGTTTGAAGCTAAGTGGCTAGTTTTTCTGATCCTCGGATGTAACCTCTCAGAACACAGCAGAATTTGCAATTGTGGATATAAGCAATTCCATGAAGACCCTCTAGGTCCATTAAGACCTCTGGCTTCAGAGGGTCTTTAAATATACTTATTTCAGCACACACAGATTTAGAAAAGACAGTGTTTTCTATAAATTTCAGTTTTATCCTAAAGAAAATTATAGTGACTTAAAGCTCATCTAAAAAATTTGCATCCCGAGTGTACAACTACAAATTTAAAAGAAAAAACAAGTCCATGTTTCCAGTTTGTCATTAAAAGGTTCTTATTGTTTTTGGTAATACAGTGAAAACTGCAAGTAATACTGTTTTAGTAATACGGTTAAGAACTTACTTGGGGGCTGGAGCGGTGGCTCAGTGGTTTCGGCGCTTGCTTGGCAAGCACGAGGACCCAGGTTCAAACCCCAGCACCACGTACACAACTAAGTGTTGGAGCAGCGAAGGCCACGTGAAAAACTAAATAAACTTGTTTCTCTCTTTCTCTGTCTCTCTCACTGTCCCTCTCTCTTTATTAAAAAAATTCTATCTATATCATCTATTAAAAAAAAAAGAACTTACTTGGACTAAGATTATAGGATTAGTCTATCTTTAGACCTGCATGGTCTATTCTATCGGATTGCTTAGCCCTTCTCTTAAACCTTATAGCTTTGCTAACAGACAAAGCAGGCTGCACAAACCTAGGGGAGTGACACAATGCTGTGGAAACACCACCAGGTATACAGAACCAAGAGATATGTCTCCTGGTATAAAAATGTGTATAACAAATAATATAAACTGCACAAGAGTACTGTGAAAATAAAACCAGAAATAAATACAAAAATGTGCAAAAGAGCATAAATATGAATGAAGTAGTATCTGACAGTGGTTGTCTATTCTTTTTGCCTCTTCCCCACCCAGAAACTATATGTCCCCACACTGCTGAGCCAGGTGTTCTTGTGATCACCCTTCTCATCCTGGCTCTACTGTTTAGAAAATGCTGAGGGTCATGGAGGGCAATGCTAGCTATGCATCTTCACATGACCACCAGCAAGGTCAAGTTTCCTCTGCTTTGCTTTCTATTGACTGAGCCCTGCAGCTTGCTGTATGTGCACAAAGTGGCTACAGGTATACGTATAATCAGACATTACTGGAGCTCCTTAGAGGCTTCTTTCCTACTACTAATAGTTCATTACCATGGAAACCTTTTACTAATCTTAAAGACTACACAGTAAGTATTTATACAGGATTACAGATGTGTGTGTGTGGTTTTTTTTTTTTTTGCCTATATGCTTTCACTTTTGCAATCAATAGGAAAAAATAACAAAAAGAAACAATTTTGAAAAAACACAATGTCCTTTATAAATGTTACAAGGGACAAACAACTTAAAAACTTTCTAACGAGGAAATTTCTCAGGAAGAAAATAAGGGTATGTGATCACTCTAAAAGTATGAGTGTGCTATTATATTGCGAGAAGTTCTTGTAAGAACTTTTATTTACAAAAGATTTACGTAGTATTAATGACTCATCAAAATAATTTGAATTAAGCAAATATATTTAAATAAAAAATATTACACTATATCTACTTTTCTAAATTTTATAATAACAGTGTGGCAATCTGATGAATAAAAGAAGAAATTAGAATATAGCTACTGAAAAAAAAAAAAGGATGCCTGAGGGTATAACATATTCTGAATCTGGTCTATAGACCAGATGGGAAAACTTGCTCTCTAATCTAATGACTTCCTTTTAATCATAAGCAGACAGTTATTACCCAGAGTTTTAGAAATACATTATTCTTCAGAGTACTTTTTCAGATTTTTTTTACTCATTCAAGACCACATCTTTGTATTTAATTCATCCTTGTATTATCCCTGTAGGGCACATCTCTCTAATTATTACCATCTAAAGAGACAGGAAAATGGAATTATACTACTTGGAAACCAGGCATCCTTTGGTATGTCTCTTCCTGGTGCTCCCTTGGGCAGTTTTTCATTGTGCTTACCACATACAGATTTTGAGCTGTCTTCAGAAGGCACAGACCGTGACTTCTGTATCTTTGCACTGCTGGTGCCTAACATGTGCCTGGTACAGAGTATGCACACAGAAGAAATCTGAATAAATGAATAAATAACAGTGCCCAACACATAATACTGACTTATACCAAGCACTAGTCTAGTGTCTTCTACATGCTATTTAGTCCTCACAACCCTATGAAACAAGTATTGTATTTATCCTCACTTTACATATGAGAAAACTGAAGCACAGAAAGAAAGCAAGGTTCTGTGAGCCAAGATCCATAACCCCATGCTTTGGCTCGAGAGTCCAATCTTTTAACTACCACATCCTGCTGCCCCACCAGCACACTCACTTAACAGGAAAATGCTCCATTTCAGGGGAAGCATGGGTGAACTGGGCCCCGACCTCTGAACATTGTTGGGTTTCTGTCAGATGTAGCTACCCTGTGTGGTTCCTTAGGACACTCAAACAGGGAAATAACTGGATACAGGCACACAAATGCAGAGTAAATGAATTCCCTACCTTAACAAATGCTGTGTTTGTATTGTAAGGCTGTTTCTCAAATACCTGTGGGGATTTGTGAGAGCGCCAGCTGTACTGGTGACCATGGAGACTCGCCAGCAGAATATTTTCATCAGTATCCACCTGGCCAAACCGCAGTGTCTCCTGTGTGTCATTACAGATCACGAAATGGCTGAAGACCAACTCCTCTACCTCAGGGCATTTGTTCTGAAAGAAAAAGAATATGAAAGCCAACGTGTATCAGATTAATTGCAAGAGGTTTGGCAGCTGTCTGCCCAGTGGCCATTGTTACAACACAGAAACCCCCACGGATCTGTTGCCATTAGCTCTGGTATACAAAGTATTCTATACTCCCAGGATAAGCGCGCACACACACACACACACACACACACACACAAAATCTTAAAGAGATCATAAATGTTCCAAGAATGTGTTTTGATTTATATTCCTACAAAATAAATCATACACACAGAAGAGTAAAAGAACAATGAGATCCCTCAAACTTTAACATTTCTTAAAATGTATTAACATGCTACAAAGAGTGTTGGACTGTGGGTAGTGCATGTTTCTGAGCAGTATACTGGAGGCTAAAATTACCATGTCCCTAGCCTTCTAAACTCAACAATCAAGACCAATTAGCAAAGCCACAGTTTGTACCCTACAGAAAGTAAGGATCATTTAGGTAATACATTCCCCTTAAGGGGGAAGGGGAGATATGTGTGTGTGTGTAAATCTGCTCAGTGAGAGACATAAATAAAACCATAACTTTCTCTCTATTGTTAAGATGCTGAACACACAAAACAGATCAACTCCAGAGTCAGTTTCAGCTAAACTGTAGTTTTCAAGATAAATAATGTTAGTTGAAAAACAGTTTCCAATATCTGTTTCAGCTAATATTCACCAGTCAATCTTCTTTAATCAGCTAAGGCTCAGAAAATTTGTTAATATGTTCCTGTGTTGATACCTCTTTTTTGACCAAATGGGGGTTTCACTGGCTGCTGTTACATCACAACACTGACATGGTGATAAGAGGATTTTTTGTGAGTATACTTTCATCTTTATGGTTAGGTTATGGCTTAAAAAACAGGAAACTTTTTTTTTTTTGTAAACTAAAAGCACAGCTAAGTAAATGATTAACTTGAAAATAAGAGAAAAAATCATAATTAGCTAATCAATTTGCTAATAGTGGAGGATACTATGCAACAGATGCTTCTCTAATTGACTTCTATTTCCTTCTTGCAGATCTAATGAATATCACAATGTCATACTTCAGTAAATTATACTGATGGGAGGGAGAGTAAAAGGTGTGGCAACTCAGAAGCATAGGGATTCAAGTGACTGGGAGGTTTGAAGCCAAAGAGTCTATGGACTCTTCCAGCAGAGATGGAAACCATACCTAGAACTTCATCATGGAACAGTCATCTTGGGAAATAGAATCCACCTACAGTCATGCAGAATGTCCCTGAAGTGGGTGGCAGTGCTCTAAGGCAGAAACTGGTGAAGAGGCCCCAAATAAGCCTCATTCTTCTGGAGGCCCTGGAGGACTTCTAAGTCCTCTCTCTATCATTCATCTATTCTTAACCCTGCTTGAAAGCCACACTAATCACCCAAAAGAATCTGGCTGTAACCAAAGTACTTTAAGCAACCTGTCTCTACCATAATGATCCTTGCTATGGCTTTTGATCATTAGTTATGAGTTCAAAACTTGCCTACCACCATCACGTTTTCGACTTCCAGTCTCACCCCTGTCCCTGCCCATGGCACTGTATGCATCTCGAGCTACTTTTCCTGATTATGTTTTGCTCAAGATACCCTAGTTCTACCAGTCTTTCCCCCCCTTTTCCAATACTACCCTGCCTGCCTTTCAATTTATCCAACATATCAAAACTTCCTGCCTCACCACCTCCTCTCTTCAGGGACCTCTTTCCGCCCACCTCTTGCTTGACCAACTTGCTTTGACTTTTCAGGTTCCTCTTGTAAGTTCACTTCCTCAGAGTATCCTGAGATCCTCCCCAGACCAGAGCATGTTTCCCTGTTATAACTTCATGACACCTTCTAGGCACTTGCTAATTTGTACCATATTGGGCTCAATACTTTTTCCATCATTAGCCTATTCTGTAAAAGAGCTGGGTATTATTTACAACTTTATTACCAATGCCCAGCATAATGCCTGATATGTAAGTACTCAAAAAACACTTAGGAAACAAAAAATAAACTTGATTTAATTTTTTAAATCATATGTTAAAAATAGAATACTAAAAAAAGAAGAAAGTATGAATCTTAAAAACCTCTAATGTTGCAATCAGCAACAATGACTATTAACATTTTGATGAATTCAAAAATTTTTTTTCTTTTCTGAATATTTTGTCAGTTACTATTCTAATCTATACTATCTAATCCTATCTTATATATTTATCTACAAATCTCTAGTCAAAGTGGAATCATAGTGTATAATTAGTTTTGATGCGATTTTTCCATGTAGTATTATATAATCAACATAAACTGCTCTCCCTGTAAACATTTTCTCTCCTTTCTATCCAAGAGTGCAAACATAAAGGAAGGGATATGATTCCAATCTCCCACTTAGTTACACATCCTGAGATTAAAATTCAGTTTTCATAATGAATTGGGATCAATCTCAACACAGAGGTTAAGTTACCAGATGGAGCCTGAGTAGAAAAAAAATCATGTTACTTTCCTCATCTCTAAAAATTGACCTTTAATAAATGATGAAGCTTTTAAGAAAAAATGTAAATTAAAGAAACACAAGAGCGTTGTTTACAATTTTTCTAACTAATACTCAAAGTCCTCAGGGAACTGTTTCTTTACTGCTCCTTCATCTGTGGAGTTCATTAAAACTACAATACATTTAAGCACTTCTTGTACTGTTTTAAATTCTGGCATATTACAAAAAAGCTCATTCGCATTTAATGTGACATCATACATGCTGAACTTCAGAATGTTCACTAGAATTTGTAGTTAAAAGATTGACTTATTCACATATAAGTTTCATGACATGTTGTACAGGCATTTGAAATTAAGCAGAGATACTGTTTCTGTATAAGGGAAGATAAATGAATATAACCTTGATTTTTAAATAAACCCCTTTAAGTGCTATTGTTTCCAAATCTGGGAATGCGACACAGAATTATAAAGCAAACTCAAAGTGGCATTTTGGGCCCATTTAATCTGGTTTCACAGTCATCATACATAGGAGAGAGGAAAAAAGAAAGAAAGAAAGTAGAAAGATCTACAGTCAGAGAAATTAAACACTGATGAAAGTCTCTGTTAATCTTTATGACTTAAAGGTGAAAGGCCAAACTGTTTTATTCTTCAACTCTCTGGTCCATCTATAATGGATAAAAATGACTAGGCTCTGCTATGAAACTGATAAAAAAGCATTGTAGAACTCATATCACGTATCTTGCTTATTAAATTCATTTTTCTCTTTGGCAACAATTACACTACATATGTGGGTCTTATATACACAATAAAATTCAAATTTGGGAACTTAAACTTCCCTATAAAGAAGATAAACTACATTCTGAACATCTTAGAAACAATGAACTTAATAAACATCTATCAGCCCATTTCAATGTCAAACATCCTGTAATTTCAAAGTAGTATGCTTTCATATTTACTTTAAAATACACAGGGTTAGAAGCCTACCACATTAAAACTTGGTGGCAAGTACCCTTGACATGGGCGGAAACAAGAAAATTACAGCAACAATTACAGAAGTATATCCTCTTGTGGTTCATGTTAACATTGCCAAATCCCTGTATAAATCAGAACCAACTATTCATAGAATGTACCTGTCAGCAATATGCTACGTGACATATGGCTCTACTTAATCAAATATACAATTCCTTAAAAAAAATTCAGAATATTCCTTCAAGGCACTGTGTTAGCCAGTCAGTCATTCACACTCTGATGTGGTTTAAAACATTTAAATATTTATGCACCATATTTTATTTATATGTGTAGCTGTGTCTAGGAGAATATTTTTACTCTAGGAGGAAACTGATATTTCTGAAGGCCATTTTGCAGTAGTTGCTAGACATGAGTCCTCTTTAATGGCTCTGATACCAAGACAAAAATATCCTTGGTTTAAGTGCGGTATCAATGACTCTTTTACATTTTCTAGGTTTGTTTTTTATTAAATGCATTGTTCAAAATATGACAAAAAAAAAAAAAAACCAGAAACTGGAGCCATGGAGATTTTTTTCGCATTGCTATTTGAACCAGCTGCAAAGATTTAGATCACACTAGCTCTTATTTTACGCATGTCCTTTGCAACAAGAAAACCATGGAATGCCCTTAAAAAAGATTTTTAAAATATAAAACAGATGTGTTATCTTCTTTTCCTTTGCTATTATAGTACCATGTTAGGTAATTAATTCCTTAGTCTTGTATAGGTCTTTATGCATATAAAGAAAACCATTAAATTTTATTTCCAGAAAATCTAATTCCCATAAAAATTCTTAGAGAACTAAGAATTCTTTTTTTTAGAATTATTTACTCCATAAAAATGTATTTCCATGAAAATTCTTATTGTCTTAAAAATACTCCCCCAACTCTTTTTACTTATTCCCATAAAAATTCTTAATTTAGAGAACTAAAGCCCCTTCCCTGCCCTCTAATGCCTCTGTTTCTGTAAGAGGACAGGCAGGAGGAAGGACCATTGTTCCTGAGAAGCCAGCTTAACACAAGTGTTTGTAACATACACAAAGTGTGGGGAAATGTCTCAGTTTACATAACAACCAAATATGATGGAAATATGATGTAACACTGAATATCAGTATGGAAGCAGAAGTGATTTGTTGTTAAATTACTGAACGTATTATCACCCACTGTTTGAAATTACTTCCATGCTAATTAGACATGGACAGGTTTCCCATTTTATTTTTAATTTTTTCTGCTTTTTTCTTTTTTTTTTCCTTATCCCTTCCTTCGCCACCCCCATTACTTGCTTTTGAAATGGGAATGTTTACTCTGTGCCACTATAGAATAGATATATGTAACATGCATTTGATTTGTTTTTGTTAGGTTTCTCACTTAGCAAAGATTTATACTGAATCCCTTTTTGATATGGTAATTTCTAATTAAGGATAAGAGAAAAAATTATTTAAGTAACTAAGAATCTTGAAGGTATCCTAAAAATCCACCATCCAGGGCTTTTAGTGAGTCAAAAAGGTAGAATGACAGAGGAAAAGCCCAAGACTGTATTGAACTCACAGGCCACCTCACTGATCTTTTTGTTTGAGAAGCTGGAATGTTATTATAAGGAAGGCTCACACAGGTTCTTCATTCTGTGATGGACACTCAGTTGGATATATAGCTAAGTTGAAGCTTTAGCTAAATAAGGGCATAGTACTTGGAAAAAAATTTCTGGGAGTATGTTACTTTCCACACAGATGTGGTACAAGTTATAAAAATATGGGCATGATCCCTGATGCACGTGTAAAGAACCAATATTCTTCAAAGTTTTTTTTAAAAAAAAAAAAACATATATCACTTTGCCAAAACAGAGAAGGTTCCAAATATTATGGTGCCCAAAAATTCTGCACTCACATTTTTCTTTGTGTTTAACTTATAATTAGAAGTGATAATATACAGTACCTAATAAAAGATCACATGTAGCTGAACTATAAACTGTTCTGGAATGTGCATACCTGTTGCCAAGCTTGTATTGCAGTGTTTAGAGAATGAATTACATGTTGTCCAAAGTTTACAAATATGGAGTCCACTGTCATGGTGCAGTCAAGCACCTTTCCCACTGCATCACTGGAAACTGCAACCTGTCCAAAGATGTTGAAGGGCTTCACCACACTTTGCATCGTAACATTCCTGCATTCTAGAAGTTTACAGTCCGCTTGAGCTGAGAACCAGATTTCCTGGCAGACAGAACCATTACTCCATTGACGAAAGTACACGTGTGGTTCTCTAAAGGAAACAATCATATATTCTAGCTCAGATGGCACGTTTTTATCAGAAATGAATGGCTGTAGATATTGTGGTGAAGCTGTTGAAAAAAACAAAACAAAACCAGCAATTAAGATGAGTCAATACTTACAGAAATAAAGGCATGATGTTCAAATTACTCAGCTTTTGGTTATGAATTTAGTATTTAATACATTCAAACATTTTCTTGAAGATATTAAAAATATTTGAATTAATGTTTGATATTTGCAAATAAAATTGTTTTATTCAATTAGTTCTCTTAAATATATATTGTCTAAAGGTTACTTTCACTTTCACAAACAAAATTTTGACCACAGAGGACAATAAATAAAACAGAGGAGGCAACTATCTAAATTATGTGTCAAACAGATCTCAACAACAAATATAAAAGCATGACTCACAGAAAAAGCAGAATCATGCTAAACTCTGGTCTTGCTGAAAGGGCAAGATTCTTAACAGCAGATATGCTTGGTTTTAACCTGATTTTCCCCCCTTTTTCCATTACACGTAGGTTGAAAACCTGAGATATCAATCAAATATATTACTTAGAAAAGGTTTGGGACAGAATATAATGGTTTAGAAATAATTATTCAAGTAATATTAGTAAGTTTGTAAAAGGCCACTTTTGGTGTGTGGAGAAATCTGTGTTTCTTTTAACTTATAAAAGTCCGATCCCTTTAAACTAATTTGAGAATGGGTCCATCATTTGTAGAAGGTATTGTTCCTGCTTTTAAAATCAGGTAACATCAAGTAATTCTGGAATCTATTTGCCACTAATATGATGGCTCAGAATATGAAAAACAAAAAACAAACAAAAACAAAAACTGACGTATTTCTGTCAAAAAGATCGTAATTAGAATATTAAAACTGACAATTTTAAAAAATTCCTTGAAAATTCTCCTAAGAAAACATGCCAAAGTGGGTGTCAGTTCAGTACTATTAGTAATTTATAGGTGTGTAAACTGGTTCAAAAGTAAGAGGTGCACCTTTTGTACCAGAGCAACTTCAGAATAACTGCCAATGTTCACTCCTGGAAATCAATTGGCTGGGTCAAAATTGATGAATTGTGTCTTAAAAACACTTAAGAAGTAAGTATTAAATGAATGTTATCCTGATGCTAAAGGAAAGAGTACCTGTGCCTAGTTGATCAAGGTGATGACAAAGATGGAACTCCAGGTGAGCAAACTGGAAAGACATGCAAAGAGATGGCACAAACCATGGGGTAAAACAGGAGTCGACCCTGGTACAGGCCGCCAAGGCTGTTGGAGTTACAAGTTGATCGCAAGTGCTTTGAGAACCAGATTCACTTGCAGAGCTATAGGAAATAAGTAATAATAGAAGTTGAATGGCATAAATTTCCCAATGTCATATAAATACAATGTCTTTTCTATATGAATTTTAAAAGCTGGCCCCCAAAATTCTACAATCAATGTGTTATTAAATCTTATTTACATAAATCCATTTTAAAAAAAGAATTAAGTTCATGCTGACCTATCTCCAACCCAATTTTCTTCCATATAAATGTACAAAACTATGGACAAATTTTTTCATATTAATTTACGGCCAACACAATTCAGAGAATGACTCAGCTGCTCAAAAGATCTAGTATAATTGGTATCACCTGGCATGTTTCACTTTTGCTTTACTTCTTCAGATTCCCATGAATCAAGTCTCTTTATTGAACACCATTGAATAATATAATAGGTACCATAAAAGTTATGACCATGTCCAAATAATGAGGGTTCCACAGACAATAGCCCTGTATGGATCTTCTTTTCACTTGCTTATCCTCTTAACTACATTTCATACAATAAAGTCTGATTAAATGAATAGTGAAGGCATCCATAGAAGGGAAGACAGCTGCACACAGTGGCTGCTGGTGTGCATGGAAAGCATGCTGGCTAGACTGCGTTAGTACTACTGGGAGCATGAGAGCTGGGGATTGAAGGAAAGGAGAAGAACAAGATGCATACTATTAACTGTGGATCCCTAAATAGATGCTGCCCCTTTCCCTTGAACTATCTTCCACCCCTACCTTTCCAATTTGAATTTGCTCTGTGTCTCTGGTAGCCCGGTTTCCAAATCCATTAGGAGCCCAGAGAACAACACTGTGATTTACAGAATCTTTGAGAGAACTATGACAGGAAAAACTAAAGAGAGAAATTTTTGGTTTTCAAAGAACTCACAATCTAACTGGTGATACCCAATACTTAGACATTTGCAAACATTACAAATATCACCCAGGAATAGAAGAGTCAAAGAGCTGACAGTAGACACCTAAGAGGAACTCAGAATGGTATACGATGAATCACGCAGAATTCTCTGAGGTGTGAATCTTCAGATGGGAACTTTTTTTTTTTCTTTTCTTTTTCTTTTTTTTTTTAAAGAGAGTGGGGGAGAGAGCGAGAGAGACAGAGAGAGAGAGAGAGAATCAATTTTATTTAGATTTTCATGTGGTCTTTGTGGCTCTGACACTTTGTTGTGTACATGGTGCTGGGGTAGGAACCTCCGTCCCTGCGCATGCAAGGCAAGTGCGTAAACCACTGAGCCACCTCTCCAGCCCCTTCAGATGGCTTTTGAAGATGGTTGTTAAAAAGGATGGTGAAAATGAAAGCTCATTCCAACATGGACTGAGTTGTTTAACCTCAAAGTGTTTTCAGTTATGTGGTAGTATTTATTGTAATACTAGTAAATCTTTATTGCACACAAAGAAAATACAAATTCTGGGACACTATGTCACTGTCTAAGTGCTATGTACAAAAATGCAGCTAAGATATTCTTAAAATATTTATAAATGAGGGTTGGGGATTTAGCTCAGTGGCAAAGCACTCGCCTAGCATGCGCAAGGCCCCGAGTTTGGTCCTCAGCCCTGAAAAAAAAATTATAAATGGGCACAATAACTTAAATAACTTTCTAAGACTTTATCTATGGAATTTCAAATAAAAGATCTCATTGGTCAGGTAAAATTAAAGCTTCTATTTATTCAGTAAGAGCAAAACATATTAGTTGTACCTGTGTTTCACACATTTGGGCTCTTTCCCACATAGTAAAGAAGTTATAGAAATTAGGGTACAAAGTTAGTCAAAATATTATTAAAAAGCCAGATAAAAGTTCTTGAGATCAGTTTTAAAATAGTGAGTGCGCAATATAAGGTGTTTATCTGAAACATTTTTCTTGCCAACTACAATTTTTGGCACCCTGAGATTTTCCAAGATTTATTTTTCTATCTCTAGAGATCAGCAGATATTATATCATATTAGAAAAGGTAGTGAACATATCATGAGTATCTGCCACAATCTTCTTTATAACAAAATGATTAATTTTCCTTTTCCTAAACACATAATCAGTGATCAGAAAGAGACATTTTAAAGTATATACAGTAATTCCTGAATCATAAAACCACACTCACTCAAGCGGTCAGCATTAGTCTCTTCAATCATGAAATGCTGACTAAAATGGTTACTAGGCTAATCTATATTCAAAAATTTTGGCTTTTATTTAAAGATTGGAATCATATAAAAAATTCAACATTTTTTTTAAAGAGGGAGGGATAATGAGAGAGAGACAGACAGAAATAATCAATTTTATTTAGCTTTTCATGTGGCTTTCATTGCTCTGACACTTAGCTGTGTATGTGGTGGTAGAGTTTGCACTAGCGTCCTTGCACGTGCCAGGCAAGCACCATAACCACTGAGCTACCACTCCAGCCCCAAAATTCAACATTTCTTTTTTTTTTCATTTTTTTCATTTTTTTCAACATTTCTTAAACACAAAATTAATATGGCATATATAATGTGAATATACTTTAACAATACTTTGAATCAGTACATTTATAGGTTTTTTTTTTGTTTTTTTTTTTTTTAAAGAGAGAGGGACAGTGAGAGAGACAGAGAAAGAGAGAAACAACTTTATTTAGTTTTTCACATGGCCTTAGTTGCTCCAACACTCAGTTGTGTACGTGGTGCTGGGGTTTGAACCCGGGTCCTCGTGCTTGCCAGGCAAGCGCCGAAACCGCTGAGCCACCGCTCCAGCCCCCATTTATAGGTTTTTGATACTATGAATTCGATCACCACTATATGCTATAAGAATGTTATCAGCTTTTAGGTCCTTTGGATACAAAAGTAGCATACTATAGTGATGCGGCCACATTAATTTTCATGGCAGCACGATTCACAATAGCTAAGCTATGGAACCAACCAACGTGCCCCTCATTTGATGAATGGATAAAGAACTTGTGGCATATATACACAATGGAGCATTACTCAGCCATAAGGAAGAATGACACTATGTCATTTGCTGGCAAATGGATGGAACTGGAGGATATCATGTTAAGAAAAATAAGCCAGTTTAACCAAACCAAAGGTCAAATGTTCTCTCTGATATGTGGAAGCTAACCCAAAATAAGAGAAAGAGCAGAGGAAGAGACAAAGAGGAAGGAAATGGAGGAAGGTGGAATGAAAAAGGGAAGTTCCTGGATGGAATCAGACTTATTTTCCTCATGTTCATATATGAACACAGCATAGTGAATCTCATTCAATATGTGTACCAATGATATAAAAATAAAAAATTAACAAAAAGACCAATAAAGTAGAAAGATAAGGGAATTGTGGGATGGGTGGGGGAGGGGAAATACTGGGAAGAGAAATAGAATAAGTTATACCACATGCTTTTATAAAACTGTCAACGTTTATCCTATTGTCAAGTATTAACAAGTACAGGGGGTGGGAAGATAGGAGCGGAAGGGGAAATACTGGGAACTGAGTTAAAAGAAGGTATATTCCAACCTTTTATATGTATGTTGATGTACATCCTATTGGCATGTATGTTAAAATAATGGGGGGGGGAGAGCAAGGGGAAAAATGGAGACTGAATTAGAACAAGAAATTATTTCTAACTTGATGTTATTAATGCAACTCTGATAATGAAAAATCATTTTAATTATCTACAGTTCTATTTTATGAGATTTCCTTGTTTCTGCTGAGGTAATCTATACTTAGAAAAAACAATCTTTTTATCCATCTGCTAACTCTTCATATGAGTGGTATTCTTTTTACTGCTGCAGTACTTTGGGTAAAATCAAGACTCTACTTCTTTAAAAATTTTCACAACTGTATATATTACTAGGTAACACACTAGGAAGGTGATTATTTTTAAAAACACTCAGGCTACAAAGCAAAATGTTGAGAGGTTATTTCAGTGTGATATGATTATAGGAAGTGTTATTTTCTTTCTAAGTGTTTTTCAATAAACATATATTATTAATAAAAATAAATACTTCAAAAGAAAAAGCACTTGTAATTATTTATAATACAAAGTAGGGATTAATACAAAATGGTGTGATCTTAGGCAAAAGAGAAAAGAGTTTATTGGTAGAGTATTGGAATGGTGGATATTTTTCTCTACATTAGTGTCAGAATGTTGTCTAGGATGTTTCAGTCAGCTTTTCACTGCTGCAACTAAATAACCTGACAACAACAATTTCAGCAGGAAAAGTTTATTTATGGACTCAAAGTTTTAGAGGTCATGGTCCACAGAAGGCTGACTCCATTCCGCAAGACTCAAGGTGAGGCTGGATATCATGGTGGAAGAGTGTGGCAGAGGGAGCAGGAAGCTCAAGGAGTCACATTGGAAAGCAGAGTGATGAGCTAAACTCCACAACTAGACACAAAATATAGACCCCAAAGGCACACTCCCAAAGATCCACCTCCTCCAACCACACTCTGCCAACCTATAGTTGCCAGTTAATCCCTACAAGGGGATTAACTCACTGATTGGGTTAAGGCTTCTTTTCTAACCATTTCAACTCAGCTTTCCTGAATTGTTACACATGAGCTTTCGGGGGGAACCTTACATTGAAACCATAACATAGGGGGAGAAAGAGTTGTATAAAAGGATTGAAAGGACATTAAAGCTAACCCATCAGAAGAACTGAAAGGTAGGACACTAAAGCAACAAATAGAGTCTCACTGTATACATAATACTATATTATCCAAGAAAACTGTCCCAATGTTTGTGGTTTACTTTCTTTTTTTATTTTCTTTTATGAAAGCATGAATAGAAAGTTTGGTAGGGATGTGTAAACTAGAAAAGCCATTTTCTTTACCTTAAATCAGTTCATGTGTTACATAGGCAAACACCAGAAATGAGTATAATCTAATCTGTGTCTACCACTAGCCAGATGCCATTAGGAGGTATGGAATAAGAAAGTTCTAAGGACATGATACAGAATACCTTAAGTCTATGGCTCCTGAAATTCACTGTGACCAAAATGACTTTATAGTTGCATAAAACTTCAGTTCTCTCAAGTTGGTTAGACAAGCTTTCCTAATGTATGCAGGTCTGTCCTTTAAAGTTCTTTAAAACCTTTTCAGATGGATATGTTCCAAAAGTTACCTTTCAGAAGTAGAGAATTTAATTTATTTAACCTTCCTTTTAATATCCCTGGGTTATCTCTATATGTACGAATTACTACGTCATTAAGTCTATTGAGTATCTGGAGCGGTTGCTCAGTGGTTACAGAGCTTGCCTGGCATGCCTGAGGACATGGGTTTGAACCCTAGCACCACATACACAACAAAGTGTCAGAGCAACAAAAGCCACATGAAAAACTAAATAAAATTGATTCCTTCTTTGTTTCTCTCTCACTGTCCCTCTTTCTCTTAAAAAGAAAAAAATGAGTCTATAGGGTCTTTTTCTGTATATTTTTTAGTTCAGGATGATTAGATTTTTTTCCAGTTTACTTTTATGCATTCTTTTCTTTTTACATTTAAGGAAGAAATTCTGAGGAAGGGCTCACAGAGCTGTACTATGAGTAAAAAAAGATTTTTAGTACAGATTGTGAAACATAAGATTTTATCCTTTTTCCTGGTCCTTATCCGTAGTTCAGGCAGATGCAGGTGCCAGGCTACTGAGATACAATCAAATGTCACTGGATAGGAAAAGATGATTTGAAGACTGTTTTCTAGCCTAATGCCACTAATGCTCTCATCTTTTGCTGAATTACCTTTGGTCATCAGCTCCAGTTTGGCTGTTGTTCAAGACGATTCTCCAAAGATCTGATGATACCAGTTTCTTCTGGTCATTCGTGAGATTGATATCTGGCAACTGCAGTTCACAAACTTTGCTTTCAGACAGACTAAATTCTCGAAATGCAACAAAAACCTTCTGCAGTTCATCCCAGTATTCCAAGCTACAAGGAACCTATGTTAGAGTAAAGAAAAATTTAGAAATTATAAATAGATGCTATGCTTCTGTATTTGTTGAAAAACAATTCAAACTTTCATTGAAGTTAAAACAATGAGAATTTGAAAGGTGCATAAAGTTATAAAAGACAATAGTTTAGGATTTCTTTTCATAGTTACACTCACCCTGTTTAATTAATTTAAAAAACACACACAAAATAGCCATTTTTTCTAAATAAAAGACAAATAATGGGAGCTGGATTTATTTTTTTCAGTTTGCTTTTCCTTTTTACATTTAAGGAACAAATTCTAAGGAAGGGCTCACAGAGTCTACAAGATGGCAAGTGTATTATAAAGCTATAATACTTACAAGGTAAGTTTGGAGCAGCAACACATGAATAGATTTAAAAAATAGAATGAAAAACAGTAAATGAGATTAAGTATAAATGAAATATTAGTATGTAATGAAGATGCCCTTTCAATCAAGCTGGGGAAAATGTGGTGGTAAGAACTGGCTAGTCATTTGGTAAAAACCAAAGTGGATCCCTACATCATTCTTTATGCAAAAGTAAATTCCAAAAGGATGAAAATGGCAAAAGCTAAAAAAAAAATTAAAAATATCAGTATTTCTATGTATGCAATGAAATGCATGAATGGGGACAACTATGACTGATAAAAATTAAATTTTAAAAGACAAACTTAGATAAGACAGGTAATATTCAATGAGAGATCAAAGAATATTTGTCCTGATGGCAGAGAGCTCTTACAAATCAATGAGAAAGGGATAAGCAAGCATATTTGAAGACAGCAGACTTGCTATAAAAGAAGTGTACCTGCTCACCTCCATGTTCCTTAACTTTACCAAATATCTATTGCAAGGTAGCAACCCCCTGGGGCTCTTCTGCATCATACTTGTGGGACAAGGGGAGCAAGGAGGAACCAATGCAAACATAATGCTCATGCTGTTTATTGTGCCAAAAGCAATAAAATTCTTTGTTTCTGATCCAGGGGTCTTATGTCTCCTGCTAGCATATATATTAACAAGATAACTTATTATTCTGCATACAATAAAAACTCCAGAACCTGATAGTAATTAGTTCACAGAAGAAATACCCAGTAGACATGAAAAGGCACTCAACCACTACTCAAAAAAATACTAATTAAAACAATGTAACATTTAAATTTATTAATATGGCAGTTTAAGAGGACTAAGTTCCAATTTTTGTACAGATGTGGAAAATATTCCTACACAGTATTTTTGGAGGATAATTTGGCAATATCTATTAAATGCTTACATTCCTTACCCAGGAAGTTTATTTCTAAGAATCTGTTTTATAGAGATTCCAGTGCAAGCGAGTACGTATGAACATATATGTATAAATATGTACATATCATGTATCTTGTGTGTATGCATATTTACTGCACATACAAGTAAATATAATAATACTGTATGTATTAGGAAGAAAATTGGAAACAACTCAAATATCAATAGAGCATTATTAATTTTTTAGAACTACAAAGTGGATTACTATATAACCATTAAAAGAATAAGGAATATCTATTACACTAATACAAAAGATATCCAGTGTATATTACTATATTTAATAATATTCATTTAAAAACAAGAAAATGGGGGTTGATCCTGTTTGTTTTTCAGGGGGGAGGCATGGGGGCCAGGGGAGACTTGACTGAAAT
This sequence comes from Aplodontia rufa, assembly GCA_004027875.1. Taxonomy (NCBI): domain Eukaryota; kingdom Metazoa; phylum Chordata; class Mammalia; order Rodentia; family Aplodontiidae; genus Aplodontia; species Aplodontia rufa. The sequence continues at coordinate 7,030 of PVKS010027231.1, read as the reverse complement.
GTGTTTCTTCTTTCAGAAGTATTCCCTAATGACAACCCTGAGCTGATCACTGCCTCTCTGTGTCATCTCTATTCCTGGTACATTCCTCTATCATAGAGCTCATAATACTCTGCAATTCCTTACTTACATGTTGTCTCTTTTACTACACTCTGAGACTCATGAGGGCAAAAAGGGCACGTTACTTTAAAATTTGTTAGCACTTAATACTGTCTGGGAAACATATGCTCTCAAAAAAGTTTCCTGAGAGAACAGATTTCTCCTTATCCTTTCTTTCCTAAATAACTGATGATTGATTGATTTGATTGTGGTGACAGGGATCAAACATAGGATCTCATGCATGCTAGAAAAGTGCTACATCACTGAGCAAGAGCTCTGATTCTTAATCTTTCAATGGTAATACATTTTGCTTAACCTACAGTGAAGTTTCTTTTCTTTAAAAAGTGATTGGGGGGCTGGAGTGGTGGCTTGGCAGTTATGGCGCTTGCCTGGCATGCACGAGGATGTAGTTTCAAATCCCAGCACCATATACACAGCGAAGTCTTGGGGCAATGAAAGCCACATGAAACTAAATAAAACTGATTCTCTCTCTCCCTCACTGTCCCTCTCTCTTAAAAAAAATAAGTGAATTGATATACTATAGAGCTATAGTAACAAAAACAGCATGGTACTGCTATCAAAAAGGAATGAAGACCAATGGAATAGAATAGAAGCCTCCGAGACAAACCCACAAATCTTTGAACATCTGATCTTTGACAATGGAGGAGAGACAGCTTATTAAAAAAAAAGTGTTAGACAAATTGGACAGGAATTTGCAGATACCTGAAATTAGATCCCTATCTCTCACCTTGCACAAAAATCAAATCAAAATGGATCTAGGAATTAGGAATTAAACCAGCTACCATACAAATGCTAGAAGAAAAATTAGGACCAACACTCCAGCATTTGGGAGTAGGCAAAGGCTTTCTCAACAAGATTCCTAAAGTGAAAGCATTAAAGTAAAAAAATCAATGAGTAGGATATTATTAAACTAAAAAGGTTTTTCTCAGCCAATGAACTGGTCAAAATTGTCAGGAGGCAACCTACAGAACAGGAGATAATCATGGTGTGTGATTCCTCTGACAGGTGACTAATATCCAAAATTTACAAAGAACTCAAAAAACTTAATACCAAAAGCACAAACAATCCAATCAATAAATGGGCCAAAGAACTAAACAGAAACTTCTCAATAGAGGAAACTGAGCAAGCCAATGAATACACGAGAAAGTGTTCTAAATTACTAGTAATCAGAGAAATGCAAATCAAAACTATATTAAGATTTCACCTCACTCCAATCAGATTGGCAAAGATGAAGAATATAAACAATATCAAATGCTGGAGGGGTTGTGGGGAGATAGGAACACTAACACACTGTTGGTGGAACTGCACACTGGTACAACCACTCTGGGAAGCAGTGTGGAGACTCTTCAAAAAATTAGGGTTGGATCCACCATATGACCCAGCTATCCCTCTTCTGGGTATCTCCCAAAGGAGTCAGAATCAGCACATTACAGCAACACATCAAAATATATATGTTCAAAGCAGCTCAATTTATAATAGCTAAATTATGGAACCAACCCACAAGCCCCTCACTGGATGTATGTATACACACACACACACACACACACACACACACACATACACACACACTGGAGTTCTACACAGCTATTAGAAACAATGTGGAGTCTGGAGCTAAACCCAGGCTTGGGTGAAAGGTAGTCAAACTCATGTATTAGACCCAGCAAAGGCATAGCAACACATAATCTAGGGCAACCATAACTATGGGGGAGGGTAAGAAGAAGGGGACAGGTGGGGTCAGGGGAGAGGAAGGGAAGACAGGGAGGGATCTAGGGAGACAATCAACAATGAGAATCAACCACCCTGAGAATCCAAATAATACTTAGGCAATCATTTCTTTTTTAAAGAGAGAGGGATAATGAGAGAGAGAGAGAGAGAGAGAGAGAAAGAATTTTTATTTAGTTTTTCATGTGCCTTTTGTTGCTCAGAGACTTCGTTGGGTACGAGGTGCTGGGGTTTGAATTCATGTACTCGCACATGCCAGACAAATGCCATAACTACCAAGCCACTGCTCTAGCCCCTTATGCAATCATTTAATTCTGGCAAATTCACAATCTAAGCATTTATGTCACTTGCAGGGGCAAAACATAGAAGAATCAAGCGATTGAGGTGTAAGCAATGTGAGAGTAATTCTGATTTAAGAACATATTCATATCATATTGTTACTTTATATTCATTTATAATTGTACAATATCTCAACTCCTTAATAAAAATTTTTAAAAAAGAGAGTTGAGCACCCATATGTGATGCTACATGGAATAAGGGAGAATGAAGCAAATACACATAATATACATAAAAGGCTAATAATGTGGTGAAACAAAAGCACATGTTTTGGGTTTTGATAAGTAATATATCCATAGGATTCCATTTTTAGCTATCATTTCCTGAAATTCTCAATTCCTGCTATTCTCGGGATAATTTTCTCTAACTTCCACTCTCTGTTTCATTGTTCCTGTATTCTCTAACAGCCTAAAACACTTCTACACTCTCTATTTTCTGTCTTATGTCTAAATCCTTTTCATCTATCAAGGACTAAATTAAATGCTATCTTTCTCTGGGACTTATCACCTTTCCAGATGGAAAAACTCTCCATTTTCTGAATACCATTTTTAAAAAAAATAGGAATCATAGCTCTTATCACTGTATTCCTGAAGTTATACTACTTTTTATACAAGATCTACTGTCGTCTACTCTTCCCTAGGTAGACAATTCCTTGAGGGAATAATTTCTATTTGGCTAAAATTGGGATTTTTATAGCACCTGGCATAGTATATATAGCAAATACTCAAAGAGGGTTGCTGAATAAATGAATAATTCATAAATGAATGAATGACTATACACACTGGGCTAGTCAGCCTATTTCTGGCATATTAAATAATTTCTACAAAGAAGTACAGAAGTAAAAACATGAACTCTGCAGTCAGACTTTCTGGGATTCAAATTCTATCTCCATTTACACAGTAAATGGATAAATTAATTTTTCTAACATCAATTCCTTGATTTCTAAAAAGGGATATTAACAGAGCTATTCATGAACTTTTGCAAGAATTAAAGATCTTAAGAATATTTATTAACTATCCTCCTCATGCTTGAAGAACTCTTCTGTTGCTTTATGTTATGTTGTGACTAGAATTGGGTGTCATGAGAGTCCTGCATATTATATCTTAAAAATGGGTTGGATGTGTCTGAAGAAAATAAACCTAGAATATGAATATTCAGAAATACTGTAACTATAGTTCAACACGATTTTTCTGCTGCATGCCTGTCAAACTGTGGCCTTCTATGTATCCTATGATTTAAGATGTAAAAGAATTTTACTGCTTCTCTTTGAACTTGCCATTTAGTTTAAGAGACTAATAACCAAGGTGGAAGAGAGATGAGAACTGAAGAATGAACCCCTAAATGACATTTAAGAACCTCAGTGGAAGAGGCAAATGAGTTTAGTAAAAGCAATTAATATACCTATCATTTTTTGTAATGCAAACAATGGAATGTGAAGTTCAACATAATATTTTTGTGGATAGGTTACACAGGAAATAGGGTGAAAAAAATATTTGATCCTGGAATTGTCTCCAAAAGTTCTATATAACATATGATAGCTAGTGAAAACTTGCTGTCACACTGCAAAGCAGAGTAGGACCGAAAGGAAAAAGTATAGTAAGTTCTGATGTACAAGCTGAGGACTGCAATCAGTCCATAACAGAGTAGTCTACACTGGGAAGCACTGTGGGAAACCATTACACAGTAAGGGGTAACAAACATGGGTAGTACCAACATAGGCTGGGGGAAGGAAGAATTGTAGGGGCTCAACAGATGTTGAAAAGTAAAAGAAACAGATGCAGGAAAGTAAAAGAAAAACCTCATTTTAGTTCACAGCTTGTGTGAGGCTGACTCTATGGTTACATACTTCAGTAAGAACATTTCAGGCTACCCTGAAAATTTAGAAAACTACTACAGAAATACCTCCCAATAAATGTTAGTTATGTGTTTGTGAGGATTTTCCTTTATGAACCCCATTTTCATTGTTTAATAAAAGAGTATTAATACATTCACTCTGAATGAAATCCCCATTGGAAAAAATTTGTATGCCTGAAAGCACAAGTCACAATTATCCTTTTCCCCCCATTATAAGAATATATACTGTCGTCAGTATTTAAAACAAAAGCTAATAAGAACTATAATTAGTATTTTTTTTTAAAGAGAAAGAAACAATGTTTATTTTTTAGTTTTTCGTGTGACTTTCCTTGCTCCAACACTTCTTTGTGTATATGGTGCTGGGGTTTGAACTTGTGTACTCGCTCATGCTGGGCAAGCGCCGTAACTGCCAAGCCACCACTCCAGCCCTATAATTAGTATTTTAAAGGTTATTTTATTTAACCATCCATTCAAATATATGTACATGGAGCCATCAATTTATAAAAGAAAAATCATGTAGATAATAATCTTTACCTTATCCTATTTTTTCATTTAAAAAAATCCCATTGGTATTCCACAAGGCAAAGCATTCTGGTCCAGACACTTAAATCACTGCTCTATGACCTTGTGCTACTTATTTAATGATCTAAGCCACACTGTCCTCATTTCACAAATAAATGTAATAAATTTACATTAGTGTATTTACATTGTTTTTAAGTCTAATTAAGGAATTTGGACTTTAAATCTTCGTGCCAATGGTATATCTTTGAAGGGTTTTAAGCAAAGCAGTGATAAATTTATATTTTTCAAAGATTCTGGATACTGCAGAGAACGGATTTTACAAGGGTTAAGTATGGATACAATAAGACCAATTAGGAGCTCTAAGCTTAGAGTATGTCTAGTGGCATTGGAGATTCTTTGGACATAAAATTAGTAAGTCTTGTTGATTGATCAGATATGCGAAGTGAGAGGGAAGTATCAAGGATGACTCCCAGGTTGCAGGCTGGAGCAAGCATGTAGATGCTCATACCATTTTCCAAGATAGATAAAAGTCTGATTTGTCTCTCTAGGGAGTAGGTTTGTGGGGGGTGACAGAAGGAAGATCATGAGTTCATCTTAGTTTTTATTTTATTATCATTTTTTTTCTAAAGAGGGAGGGGAGAGAGAGAGTATCAATTTTATTTAGTTTTTCATGTGGCTTTCTTTGCTCCAACACTTTGTTGTGTACGTGGTGCTGGGGTTTGAACTCGTGCGAGGCAAGTGCCATAACTGCTCCAGCCCCATGAGTTCATCTTTGGATAAGCTGAGTTGGAGGCATCAATGAGCCTTTCTAATGGAAATACCGAGTAATAAGTTGGCTTTTCTGGAAAATGCACTAGGGAGTTGACTGGGCTGATGTACAGCTATATGGTTGGGTCATCCAACATTGCCTTTTGTCAGGAGTGAGAAATGGAAGGACAGGTACTGAGGTTTAAGGTATCTATTTGCAGGAAAATGTTTTAAATGATGAGTTAAGAAGGTAACCTCATTAAAAGATATGAAAACAGAGTAAGCTGATGGATAGGGAGAAATCAGAACCAGATATAGGTTTATATATGGTTTAAAGAACAACTGTAGTGGAAGCTATTGGGTAAGTAGGCTGGAGGGTTATGAGATACTGTAAGGGAGGTCAGGATGCTGCAACAAATGATTTAGAATGCAGAAAAGTACTGGATGATGATAAGATCCAGGGCTTGTGTGTGAGAGTGAGTAGGTAGATGGAATGGAGATCACTGAGAGATGAAAGCAAGGTAGGGTTTATGCTGGGTCACTCACATGGATGATGCTGACAGGGAAGATGAAGAATGGGAGCTATGGTCAAGGACTTTTAAGAATGAGAAACAATGCTCAAAAAGTCAGAGTAAGGCAACAACAAAGCAGGGTGAGAATGACAGGATGAGTCTTTGTTTTTATTTTTTTATTAGATGGATATAGAGATACAATTGAGGGGGAAACATTATCAAACATTCAAGAACCATTGTATATATACTTAGTTATCCAGGGCTAATGCCATATCATGGATGCCCAGCAACAGGTTTCCCCTGTTGCTGTTTCCCCCAGAAGAACTCCTGAGTTCTTGTGGATATCTTGTGGAGGACAGCAATCTCCTTCTGAGATGATTCCCCCATATTCCCACTCTCCAGTCTCCTCTTACACCCTTCCCCCTGTCCCCCTCCCTATGCATCCACCTATCCTAGGGAGTCATCTCCCTGTTGTGCTGAGAATTATACAATTTGAAGTTATTGTTAGGTTAGCTGACTAACCTACTGCTTCCCCATGTATTCTAACTTCCACAGATGAGAGAAACCATTTGGCCCTTGAGTTTCTGAGATTGGGATGCTTCACTTAGCATAATTCTTTCCTTCTCCATCCATTTGATATCAAAAGCCATAATATCGTCCTAATGGCCGAGTAGTATTCCATTGTATATATGTACCAAAGTTTTTGTATCCACTCGTCGAGTGAGGGGCATCTGGGTTGGTTCCATAGTCTAGCTATAGTAAATTGAGCTGCTATAAACATTGATGAAGCCACATCACTATAATACGATGATTCTAACTCTTTTGGGAAAACACCCAGGAGCTGGGTCATAAGGTGGTTCCATCCTTAATTTTTTGAGGATTCACACTGCTTTCCGTAGTGGCTGAACCAGTTTGCAGTCCCACCAGCAGTGTAACAGTGTTCCTCTTTTCCCACAGCCCCTCAAACATCTGTCGTTGTTTGAATTTTTCATTTTTGCCACTGTAACAGGAGTGAGGTGGAATCTCACTCAAGTTTTGATTTGCATTTCCCTTATAGCTAATGATGTAGAGCATTTTCTCATATATTTATGGGCTTTCTGGACTTCCACTGGTGAGAAGTTTCTTTTAAGGTCTGTAGCCCATTTATTGATTGGATTATTTGTGATTTTGGTGTTTAGTTTCTTTAGTTCTTCATATATTCTGGATATTAGCCCTCTGTC
>PVKS010027230.1:8931-27827 GCA_004027875.1 Aplodontia rufa | reverse complement strand
GACTCAATTAGCAAAATTATATTTGCACACCACTTACAGAAATCCACAGAATCACAGCTTCGAACAAGGTATCCTTGCGAATTCAGTTAAGTAGTCTCAAACTAACCAACGGAAGAACATGAAAGGAAACATAACCTTTTCTATTGCCTGTTTTCAAGTATAGTTGGAAATGAGAAAAATCAGCTGGGTTGCTAAAAGGAAAGTGAATTTCATTGTGTTCCTAACAAGAAAGAAACTTCTTCAGGGCTTGGTGGCACATGCCTCTAATCCCAGCAACTCAGGAGGCTGAAGCAGGAGGATTGCAAGTTCAAATTCAGCCTCAACAGCTAAGCAAGGCCCCAAGCAACTTAGAGAAACCCCGTCTCAAAACAAAATATAAAAAGGGCTGGGGATGTTGCTCAATGCTTAAGAGAGCCTGGGTTCAATCCCTAGTACCAAAAAGAAAAAGAAAGAAACTTCTTGTCATTTGACACGTTCCTTGGTGTTAAGAAGGCAGCTGCCTGCTACAAATACCAAATCCTTGCTCGGAACAGCTGATGAATTATTTATCATCACATTGATTTTTTTTCTGTTTTTTTGAGAAAGTTTATCTCCATCAAAATTGTTCACAATTTAAAACTCACTCAAAAAGGGTTTACAAATGCCAACTGATAGACAAAACCAAGATGTTAGGTTATCTGGGAAAGTTGCCTACAACTCACAAATGTGAAGACAATTTAGGGAGAGAAAGAGGCTTATGAAAAGTGACTTCTGCAAGGACCCCTCAGAAAAGTTCCCTTGTACAAAAGGGGTGAGAATGAACTGGCCGTGAACCACGTAGGAGGGGAGACGTCAGAAAGAATAACTGCCAACATCCTGTGATCTTGGCCAAATCACTTTAACTCCTAGGACATGTTTCCTCATCTGTAAACCAGGAGGGCTGAACCAGTTTATCTCTTAGATCTGTTCTAAGTCTAGAAAGCAGAGTAAGGTTGGGGGGGTGCTCTATTGACAATGCTTTTTTTTTTTGCAGTAGATTTACATTGTACTTTCAAAGGGCATCTTTCATAAGTATACATCATCTTTAGAGAACGTTGCAGTTTCTACCTATGTGATACAAACACTCCCATTTTCAATGTCCTCAGAAATCAGCTGGTATCCTGATTGAAACACATGCTATTGGGGAGAGTGTGATTATCGCCGTAGCAGTTAATGACATGATCCCCAAGAGTCACCCAGATTTGCTCCCCCTTCTAGAACATCACCCCTCTCCTTCCCTGAAGTTCTAAACTTTTGAAGATTCACACCTTGGGGTCTGGCCAGGCCCTTTCTCTCCAACTCATCGCCATCTCCAAGAGAGTGACTTTGAGGTCAAGCCTTGCAAAAAAAGAGCCAGAATTCCCTTCCCAATCAATGGAGAATGACCATTTTCAAGTAACATCGTGCAGTAGACACAAAGGTAAGTACTATACCTGGTAAGTTCTTCTTGAAGATGTCCAGGGTCCACTGGGAAAAATTTCACCATAAATTTGAAAACAACCTCCTTAGGATCTTAAAACACAATATCTCCATAAGTTTTAATTAAATGTCCATTATAACAGTTAGGTACACACACACACACACACACACACACATACACACACACATACACCCCTCTTTACTTTTCTCCCCTTTATTACTCCTTCCCATAGGCTCTTATTTTAAATTTCAATTTTTCTTTTGTATAGTGTTGCTATTTCTGGATTGTATTTATGTGGACAGTGATTGAGAAAGTCTTCCCACCCCTCTCTCACCAGCTCTCCCTTTGAGTTTCTTCTTGAAAAGATGCACCCCTTGGGGGCCTACTGTGCCCTCTCCTTAGAAGTGTTCTGTTTAGAAAAATCTATTGCTGTTTGGGAATCTGCCTTCCTGCTTGAGAAAAGGGAACATGACGTCACTTGGTTTAATACTCTCATAAAGGGAACTAGAAGCAGTGTGGACCAATATCTTTATCTTAAAATACACATTTAAAAAACCATATCTACCTAATTTTGCACCTCCTTGCATTTGAAAATAAGACGTGTGTGTGTGTGTGTGTGTGTGTGTGTGTGTGTGTATGTGTTGTAGCACAGCACTCGCCCACTATGTACAAGGCCCTGGGTTCCATCCCCGACACCACAAAAAGAAAAGAAGAAACTTTGTACATCAAAATAACCGCATACATGCAACATTATCACCACTCAATAAATGATATTCAGGAAATGCTTGTGGGGTGCCTATCATGTGCCAAGGATTGTATGAGGCAGATACTGGGAATACAAAGGCAGCTAAGAGCTGCCAGTCTGGTAGGTGAGACAGATATCTAGATAAACAAGCACAGATCCACAGTGCTGAGTACTGGGAAAGCACAGGAGGAAGAAAAGAGCTTGAAGAAGGTCAAGGAAGTGTTCCTGGAGGAGCTGAGACCTGAATAGTGCTACCGCATTTAGCAAATAAGAGTGCAGGAATCTCAGTTCCTGGTATTCCTTTCACCTGGGATGTACTTTAAGAAGAATCATTCTTTGTTTATCTGAAATTCCAATTTAATTGGGCATCCTATATTTTATCTCTCATGCCTATACCTGAGATTAGTTTTGCCTACATGAGCAGAAATAGAGATACAAATGGTTAGTGGCAGTCAAAGTCATCAAAGGCCAGTACTTTGTGTAAATGTGGAGGAGGTTGAACTTTACTATGCTGTAATAGGGAGTCATGGAAGCATATTAAGCAGGAGACTGGTCAGAGTTATATTTTCTTTCTTTTTTTTTAAAGAGAAAGAGAAAGAGAGGGAGAGAGAAAAAAAGAGAATCAATTTTATTTGTTTTTCATCTGGCCCTTGTTTCTCCAACACTTAGTTGTGTATGTGGTGCTGGGGTTCGAACATGGGTTCTGGCAAGGGCTCCAACTGCTGAGCCACTGCTCCAGCCCCAGTGATGGTTCTATTTTCAACAGGTCCCTCTGAGAGTAATAAAGATGATGGGTTGGGAAGCATCAGTTTGGAAGCCATTGGGATAATGTGACAGATGATCATTACACAGCAGAAACAAAGAACTGTGAGAAGCACCCATATGTAAGGAACAGGCAGGAAGAGGAACCAGGAGAAGGGACACCTAAACAGTGTTTTTCAGAGTGTTGACTGATGTCCACCTGCCTCCCAAACACCTGCAGAAGTCGCCTAAACATGCAGGTTGCTGTGGGCAATCCAGAAACAAGGTTCGGGAATCTGCATCTTAGCAAGACCCACAGGTGATGCTAAAGCAAACTGAAATTTGACAACTACCATACTAGATTGGGAAGTATAGGGAAAAATAGTTCACATAGAGTAGGCACTCAGATATGAACTGGAGCAAATGGGGGATGCTTGTGATGGGATAAAACCACAGACTCTTCAGGCAGCAAGTGAATGGCATTGCAGACTGACATTAAGGATGCTTGAAGATGTGCAGGGCCAGTGCATGAGATCTATTCCTAGAGCCCATCCATAGACGGCCGTAATTACCAGGGTTCTTCAGATGCACTCAAGGATCCAGCAGCATGGTCATCTTCATCTCAGGCAAAATTAAAACAATTTTCTCAATTGCTAAATTTTCTGAATGTATGAAGGATTGAGATAATATATCAAAGCCTTTTCTCTCCTTAAGGCGAGGAATAGTATGGAACTGCTGAAACACTGTTCAAGGGTGAACTGCAAACTATATTCCTTAAGTGATTTTCCATACTTACTTTTTACTTGCTTTGTTATGGGCTTCAGAAGTTCCAACCAAACCTGTAATAACATCAATGAAAAAAATGGTAGAAGATGGCATTGAGTGCAGCTTTTTTTTTTGGTACCAGATAAAGGACAACATAAAAGAAAAACACCAGGACTATTTACCTTTCTAAACATAGTTGGAACTGAACAGCAATGTTATAGAGATTATGTGCCTTTACCGTTTTCAATCTGCCTCCTCTTATTTTCCAATGACAGTGAACATTGCTGATCTGTAAACTCTTTGTTGTTGACATTTGAATCACTGCTCCCCTGCCTCAGTTGGATGACAGCAGTGTCACACATGTCTCATTAGTTGCTACAAAGACTAATGAAGGCATTTGGCTCCACATTTGAATCCTACGGTCCCCCTAAGGTCTGCTTAATAGACCTAATGAGCCTTCCTGGGAAGGTGCTGGAATACAGATATATCAGGGCAGCACACAGGGGAAGAACCTCCTGAGTGTTAGGACTGAGGATCAGGGAACGAAAATTGCCTGAAGATTCCCTGGGGAGGTCAGGAGCCTTAATTCTGGGGATTGTGGCCCAGTCTCTGGAAAGTCACAATAGATACAGTATGGACAGCAGTTCTCAGAGTGACAAAAGAAGAGCATGTGGCAGAAAAGTTTATGTTGAAAAACTGAGGTGACTTTTAATAAACGAGGGAGGGACAATAGAAAGTTACTATATTCTATCATTTTACAAGGGTATAAATGGTTTTTCATTTTTTTGCTCAGGGGATCGAGCCCTACTTACTTAGATGGAAATTGCATTCTGAAGCATTTCTAAGCACAATGAACCCTACAATAAAAGCAACTCACATTGTTTCCAGAATGGCTGCAGAATTCTAATCCAAAATATTCCTTTTCGACAAGATTGAGATGGCTGCAGCTCAGGTGGAACAGGGCCTTTCCAGATGACTTTTGCTGAACAAAACAAAGAGATCATGACACAGTTTGCATTCTTGATCTGATATTATCATTACAGTTTGGAATAAAGGGCAGAAGCAAGCAGACTCTCCCAAAGCCCTCTTCTTTTATACACCACACCATCTAGAAGAACTGCTTCCTCCTAAAAGATGTTGGGAGCTTTACAGATACATGTGAATCTACTTGTACATGTTTTTAGTGATATCCCTGAAAACATGCCTCAGCCTAATGATAGACCTTCTTGAAAAAAAGAGCCCTGCACTTAACTATGGCTCCATCTGCAAATTTACCCATCCAATGGAAATTGAAATCAATTCATCTCACAGGCAATTTGAAAGATTTCCCCAAAATTGACAGTTTGTTTAATCAAGATGTAAATCTGACCCTTGCACTTCCCTGCTTAAAATCCTTCAGAGGCTGTCCTCTGATGAAGCTCATCCTCCTCACATGGGAGGCTGGACTGTCTGTCCCTCACATGGCCTGCCCTTCCAGAGCTGCCCCCTCTCCCTGACACTTTCCCCTAATAATCACAGCCTGCTCGCGGTTACACACACACACACACACACACACACACACACACACACAAGTTGCTTCAAGCTTCTATGCCTCCGCTCAAGTCCTTCCTTCTCCACAGACCTCCCTTCCCACCTTTCTGAGGTTGGCTTCCTCCTACTCAGCTCAGATGTCATCCCCCCGGGGGAGCTGTCTGCGATGCTATCGGCCACAGAGGCCTAGGGCAAGGCCTTTGTGCTCCAGGGCACCTTGGCTCACCTCCAACGTGGTGCTTCTTACGCTGAATGTCTATCTTCCCCTTTGACTGAATTCCTCCACCGCCAGGACGTGTTTTCTTTTACTTGTTACTCATCAGGTCTAACTCAGAGCCTGGCACATAGTAGATGGAGGCTTTTCAAGGTTTGCGGATCCAAAGTGAAATTGACCAAATTAATCATGTGCGCTCCTTAAGTAGATCTTGCTTTGCCTACCCGATCTGCCTACTGCATGCTCTGTTCACATCAGGCCACAAATATTTTTTCTTCCTAAAGCCCACACACACTGTGAGCATACCGCAGTGCTTTCTTAGGCTTCTCTGAGAAAAAGAGCTTTGAAGAGTTGTCTCTTTGAAGAGAGCATGGCTGGGCTGATCTACAGCCGCCACCAATGCTGAGCCCAAGGGTTGCTGTTGCGAGGAAGTTGTTGATGGGAAAATTGAGCCCTGGCGGATAGGCGCAAAGATACACTGCTGAAAACCCCTAGTTAAAGTCACGAGGTGCCCGTGTGCTGCAAAGGAAGCCTGGTGCGGGGAAATGCCGTCAGAAATCACCGACCCATAGAATCAGCAGCAACCTTGAGAGGTCACGGAGTCCATCCGCCCCCACGCCACCCCCACCCCAAGGCGGTGCCACACTGAGCAGAGTCCACATCTGGGATTTAATAGCTTCCAGGAAGGCGCCTACCTCTCCCCTTCCCCCACTGACCAAAAACACAGCCCTCTCCCCTGGACTACCCTCGCCTTGGTCGCACAGCCAGAGCTCCACCAACTCCAGATTCTTCTGGGTTAACCAGGGGTCTATTTTTAAATGCAAATAAGCCGCAGAGGGGAAACCTACTGCATCCCTTGCACCTGGAGAGAAAGCTGCCAGGCTGGGGAAAAAGCAAGCTAAGGGCCAGGAAAATAGAGTCAGCCCTGCGGCTGGGGGGTGCCTAGGGCGTGGGGGGCTAGGGGTGGGGGTGTCTGGTAGGGGGAAGGGGGCGGGGGCGTTTTCGCCTATGTAGCAACCTTGCCTAGGGCAAGTGCTGACACAGACCATTCCAGACAGATGAAATCGCTCCTATTTTTAAAGTCCTCCAGACAAGGAGCTGCCTCGAGATTTTTATTATGAAAAAAAAAAAGGAATTTCTAAAGAGAGAGGGATAACAGCAATACTTTTTCCAACACCAAAGAAGCATTTCAGTCACGAGGACCAAATTCCATCATAGACTCCAGTTTCTTTGCAAACAGTTTAAGAAGCTCAAGATTTTCCTTTTTCCTCTTCATTTTTATTATTTTCCATCGAGGCACTTAATCCTCCCTATCAACGCTGCCACATTCCATGTGTTTGCATACTTAAATGTTTCTGTGGTCACAAAGAGTATATGGCCATCCTTTTAAGGTTTCAAATCAAGGCTTTCTGCTCCCTTCCGTAAGATCCCATACCATGTTTATAAGAATAATTCCCTGATTCTTCCATCCCGGGAAATGTTGCCAAATGGTTCTAAAAGCCTTTGGCGTGGGTGCATTTGGAGGTCGGGTGCTCCTGTGGCTTACTCTCTACTCCCCCATCTCTGTCCTGGGCAGGCATTTCCCTCCAGCCCTCCATAGTGTACGTTCAAATTGGCCAGCATCGTGGAATGTGTTGCATAATAGGTAGGTCTTGGTTCTGTCTCAACATGCAGCTTTTATTTTTTTTCCCTACCATTAAGATCCAATTCCTCCACTTCAGTGTTATGATTATCTTTCTCCTTGTATCTCCTTATATATGACTTTCCTATTTTTTCTTTTCCAGATTTCTAAATCTCTGTACAATTACTTGCTCTTGTTTAAAGTGGCACATTGTAACTTTCTTTCTTTTCTTTTTTGAGAGAGAGAATGTGAGATACAGAATCAGTTTTATTTAGTTTTTCATGTGGCTTTCATTGCTCAGACACTTTGTTGTGTATGTGATGCTGGGGTTTGAACCTGCATCCTTGTGCATGCCTGGCAAAGCTCTAACCGCTGAGACACCACCCCAGCGCCACCACCCCAGCCTCTACATTTGAACTTTCTAATCAAGCTCATTAGTGGATCTAAATTCTGTACCACCAGTCAATCCTTCTCAAGAAACTTGAACCCCAGTCTGGAATCCTGTATTGTCATCATCTCCCTCAGATTGCAGTAGAGTACACACACAGAGACGTACAAATACATATGTGAATTTTTAGTTATAATGTCTAATTTCCTGGGCCGTAACCATTTGTCTGATTCCTGGGGTTTCCAAATCCATCTCCTCACTGGGCACAGTGGTGTATTCCTGTAATGCCAGAAACTTGGGAGGCTGAGGCAACAGGATTGCAAGTTCTAGGCCAGCGTCAGCAAGTAATGTAGTGAGACCCTGTCTCAAAATTTAAAAAAAATGAAAAGGCCTGGATCTGTGGCTTAGTGGTTAAGCCACCCAGGGTTCAGTCTCCAGCACCAAACAACAACACATCTTATGGAAACAACATTAAAAGTGGCTAGCTCAAAAACCAGTCTATATAACTTTTTATGCACCCACAGCTGCCATGTACCAATTTGTTAAAATAGCACTGGATTGTAATCTTACCCTACTCACTTTCCAACAAAATGAATTGGGGCAAATCGTGTAACTCCCAGAGTTATCTTCCTTTTCCAGGTACAAAACCTCTGTGTTCAGCCATGTGTGGGGGTGCGCACCTGTAATTGCAGCTACTTGGAAGGGAAGGTGAGGCAGGAGGATTGCAAGGTAGAGGCCAGCCTCTGCAACTTAGTGAGAGCCTGTCTCTAAATTTAAAAAATAAAAATAAAAAGTACTGCAGAGGTAGCTCAGTGATAGAGTGCTCCCGGGTTCACCCCCTAGTACCAAAAAAAAAAAATGTTTGAATACCTGGCAATTAAGGACAGAGCCTGGCAAAGAGTGGACATCAATAAATGTTTACTGAATAAATACATAAATGAGCCCAAATATTTAACTTGATTTGTGTGCTTTAGTATGATAATCCTCTCAGGAAGAAGAACAGCAGTTTGTCATTATGTGACCTTGGGAAAACTACTAAACCTTTCCGAGACTGAGTTTATACTCATCTATGAAATGGAGAAAATGGTGGTATTACCTCATGGGTTTGTTGTGAGGCTTAAAAAAGATCATTCACCTCAAGGTCTTAGTCTGGCGACCCGCACATCATATGACATAAGCTGGGCACACATACAGATGAAACGAGGTGCACCAAAACCTTGATGGCGTTATTACTGAAGAGAGGATGCGGGACTTTAACTTTTTGCTCTGTACATGTGTGGATTTTTTTTTAATCAACAAAGACAGTAATAACCATCTTAGCCTACTTCTACTTAATGATCACTTCAATGCTTTCCATTCTCACTTTAAAACATTGGCAGAGTCAGGTATGATGACATGATCCTACTGTAATCCCAGCAACTCAGGAGGCTGAAGCAGGAGGACCTTAAGTTTGAGGCCAGCCTCTGCAAGTTAAAATAAAAAGGGCTAGGGGTGTAGAGAGCCTTAGGGTTCCATCTCCAGTAACACACACACACACACACACATAAAATTTTTTAAATATAAAAAAATGGAAAAATAAAACATTGGCAAATGCCCATGTTACGCTAGAAACCTCATGGTCAGCAGACCACACTAGTGTGATTATGTACTTTTACATCCACCGAATGAGTTCCATGCTTACTAGTAATTATTTTCTTGAACACATTTTACAGCTCTACTTATTTAATTGCAAGTAAATTATATATATCAAAAATCATTATGAACAGAGGAAACAGGTGTTGTTTCTTTCTTTTTTTTTTCAGGGCTGAGGACCAAACTTGGGGCCTTGTGCGTGCTAGGCAAGCGCTCTGCCACTGAGCTAAATCCCCAACTCCCAGGTGTTGTTTCTTTAAAAATTAAGTTGATCTCTCTGTAAGACTCAATAAGGGGAAATCCACAAAACTGTGCTGTTAAAGTTTTGGCTATGATAGCAGCAGAAGATTGGAGAAAACAATATGTCCAAATCTGAAAGGATTCTGTACTCAAATTGATTCCCAAGTATCTACATTCTGTTTCATTGATCATGTATTATGGCTGGGATTTCTGGGAGAAAAACAAACAGGCAGTGATCCTACATCAAAGGATTAACACACGGGCTGGAGCAGTGGTTCAGTGGTTATGGCACTTGACTGGCATGTGCAAGGACGCTGGTTCAAACCCCAGCATCCATGTACTCAATGAAGTGTCAGAGCAACAAAAGCCACATGAAAAACTTAAGAAAATTGATTCTATCTGTCTTTCTCTTCCTCACTGTCCCTCTCTCTTTTAATAAAAGATTATCATATGAACATAAATAAATGTTTTATGTTAAAATAAATACTTAGGGTGTATATATATGTACATATATATATATGTACATATATATATATATATAAAACCTATTACAGGTTTCTGCTTTAGCAAATTTCATGAATTAACTGGCCAAGAACCACCTTGGACAACATTAGAAAAAAGAGATTCTAATACATCTGCATAGTGATTGCATAATTTAAAAAAATTACACTATGCAATCAAGATAGATTGAAACAAAATATAGTACATTATTGGCAATAGATACTATCATAGTTAAAAGAATAATGTCATATGAAGTATCTTATAGATGATTCTCATTTCTAATATCGATTCTGGCATTCAAAATTTTGTTTTAAAGAGAGGAATACAGAGAGAGAGAGAAAATTTTTTTATTTAGTTTTTCACGTGCCTTCAAAGTATTTATGCTTCCCTTAGGAAATTGTTCTCGATGTTAGAGACGCTAATCACTCGTCCTCCTTTATGGTTATGTCTCATTTTTATCCCCAAATATGACTGTCTTGGTCAGCTCAGGCTGCCATCACAGGCTGGGCATCTCAAATAATAGAAATTGATTTGCTCACAGTTGTAAAGGTTGGAAATCTGAAAGGAAGGTGCTAGACTTTCTTCTTAGCTTGAAGATGGCAGCCTTCTCACTATGTTCTTATGGGAGGCGGGGCAGAGAGAAGAGGGAGATCTTCCTCTTCTTACAAGGCTACCCATCCTATTAGATAAGGAAGCCACCCTTATGATCTCACTTAATCTTATTTACTTTTTTTTGGTAGTGGAGATTGAGCCCAGGAGTACTCAATCACTAAGCCACATCCCCAGTTCCTATTTTTTAATTTTGAGATAGGGTCTTGCTAAGTTGCTTAGTATCTCATTAAGTTGCTGAGGCTGGCCTCTAGCTTGTGATCCTCCTGCCTCAGCCTCAGGAATTGCTGAGATTACAGGGGTGTGCTATATACACTGGCAACCTTAATTACTTTCTAAAATCCCTTTCTCTAAATACAGTCAGCCTGGGGCTGACAGCATCAACATGTGAATTTGGGGAGGAGTCAAGCCAGTTCACAGGAGTTCAGTTACCATATTTTCCCTTTATAATTTTTGGTTTTTTCCAAACAGTAAATCCACTCTCAAATAAATGACAAAGAGGAGTTCCAAGAATGTGCTGAGCCCTGCAATAAGTCAAAAGAGGCAGCACATCATGGTAGCTGAGAATGTGGGTTTCGGAGCCAAATACACCTGAGTGTAGTTCTAACTCCTCCGCCTACTAGGCAAATGACTTTGGGGCAGGTTACTTCATCTCTCTGAGCCTCAGCTTCTTCCACTGTAAATTAGGTCGGTAAGAAGCCAGATGCAAATGGCCACATATGTATGATGCCATTTATGTAAAATATCTACGATATGGAAATGCATACAGAAAACAAATTGTTTGCCTGGGGTTAGGGGCAGAGGAGCAGAAATATAAAGTAACTGCTAATTAGTATGGGTATCTTTTTTGGATGACGAAAATATTCTGGAATTACATGCACAACAGTAAATATCCAATAATCATTTAGCTGTGCACTTTAAAAGGATGAATTTTCTGCTTTGTGAATTGTATCTCAGTTTCAAAAAGGATCCATAGTGGCAGTGGTGTGGCACACACCTGTAATCCCAGCAGCTGGAGAGCCTGAGGCAGGAGGATTGCAAGTTCAAAGCCAGCCTCAGCAACTCAGTGAGGTCCTATCTCAAAGTAAAAAATAAAAAGAGTTGAAGATGTGGCTCAGTAGTTAAGCACCCCTGGGTTCAATCCAAAGTGCCAAAAAAAGAAAAAGAAACAGAAAGCAACGATTCATAGTATATATTGAGAATATCCATAGAAAGTACTTTACATTGTGTCTAATGCAAAGGAAGAAATCCATAAGTGTTGACTATTTGTAGAGTGATCATATAATTTATCAACCAAATCTGGATACTTTTAAGGGTGGCAAAGGTACTAATAAGAATTATATTATCTTGCCTCCAGGTTTCGAATGTAGCAGAGCAGCTCCCTCGCTGTGATCTATTAAAAGTCAGCCCTCCACACAAGGGTTTATTAAAAAAAAAAGAAAAGAAGAGAAAAAAAGAATTATATTGTCACAAGAGGCATAAAGTGGGCAATCCCTGGTGTATGGTCACCTAGCTAATAGCATTTGGACCACCAACAGAGTCTCTCTTTTCTTTTCGTCCTGGGAAGGGAACTTGGGGCCTTGCTCCTGCTAGAAAAGCGCTCCGCCACTGAGTTAAATCCCCAACCCCCAACAGGGTCTCTTTTGACAAGGGCACTTTTCCTTTGAATTTTCAAATTCTGAAATACTTGATTGTTAGTTTCCCCTCATAGAAACCAGGGCCTGATGATCACTCCTCCAAGCGGTAATTGAATTGGTTACCTTTGTTCATTTTAACCCTTGGAATTCACATTGTCTTAGGTAAGGTTCAGCCACAGCAGCCATGCCAAAAACCACAGGCACATTTTAAAAGATGACCTCTCACCTTTTCCTAGCATGATTTTTTTCTTGTTCTTTATTCTCGTTTTTGAGATCTTTTTGTTGTCCTGATGTGATTTTTATCTGCCAAAACTCAGCTTAATTTTGACACCCTTGCTTCTGTTTTTCTGAATCTGCCTTTAGCATTTGGTGACTCTTTTGACCATCCCTTCAGTTCAGCACACTGAGCACCTGGTCTGTGCTGGGTACTCTCCTTGTCTCCAGTGAGACTGCAATGAGCAAGACACAGGCATTGTCACATAGGCTGGCAGGAAAAGCAGGCACATCAATGGGTAATCACAGCAGTTTGGGCCTAGTGCCTTTGTAGAGGCATGTAGGCAGGGGACAATATGAGATCACATCCAAAGGCACCAAACCCAAAAAGATGGGTAACAGATTCCTAACAAAGGAGGCACCTCATCAGGCATGAAGCAAGAGTTGGAGGTAACCAGATGAGGAAAGGGAAAGAAGGGTATCAGAGGCAGAAGAGATTAGAAAATCTGATGTGGACAATAAATTTGCAATCAGTTTGGTGTTGCTAAAGGAGAAAGTGAGATGTGTCAGCTTAGAAAGTGGGAGGAAGCCATACATACCTTTTGGGGCACATGAAGCCATGAGCCTGAAGATGGGGAGCATGGTAGGGATGAGGCAGCTAAATGGTTGTAAGCAGAGAACTGACATAGTAAACATTTGTGTTTTAGAAATATTGGCCTGGAGTTGGGCCTGGTGGCACACACCTGTAATCCCAGCAATTCAGGAGGTTGAGGCAGGAGGATCGCAAGTTCAAAACCAGCCTCAGCAACTTAGCAAGACCCTAAGCAACTTAGTGAGACCCTGTCTCAAAACTAAAAAATTTTAAAAAGGGCTGGGGATGTGCCTCAGTGGTTAAGTGCCACTGGGTTCAATCCCAGTATCAAAAGGAAAAAAAAGAAATGGAGTAGATCAGGAGGTGGATGCAGGAGGAGTTTAAGTTCAAAGCCAGCCTCAGCATCTTAGCAAGGCCCTAAGCAACTTAGTGAGACCCTGTCTCAAAATAAAAAATAAAAAGGGTTGGGGTTTAGTACCCCTAGGTTCAATCCCTGGTACTCTCCCCACAAAAAGGAACATTAACCTGAAATGATAAAGAGCAGTTTCAGATTCAAGAGGTGTTGACAGGGCCGGAGAATGTGCATTTCTCAACCTGCCCAAGCTCCTGGGGGAGCTACATGCTGCTGATCTTTGAGAAAGAAGGGTAGAAGAGATGAGTGGAGGAGGAGGTAAAACAGAACCAGACCATCAGAGGCTGCTACTGCAGTTCAGATGAGAGAAGGTGGCAGCCTGAACTAAGGCAGTAGTGGTGAACAAAGGGAGGTAAGAGAGAGGGAGACCACTGGTGTTCTCTTTACTGGCCTTGGACATGCGCCCCCGTTGCCTTCTGCTGGGGTAAGGGTTTGCATTCACCCCGGCCTCACTTAGGCTGTGTAGCAGTCTTTATTTGCTTTCTGCTGTACTTTCCTCATCCCCACTATTTGTTTCTTTACCAATTGTTCCACAGACTTCATGAACAGCAAGTGCTTCACTCGCTCCCACCCACACCTTGTTGCTGAAATTCTTCCCACACTGACCTGGCTGCGAGCTGGGTTGCCAGAACATTCCTCACCCATCCATGCACGTATTTGAGCCCTTCCTCTTACACTCCCTGCTCTGCACAGGTCTGAAAAGAAAATCATGGTTTGTCATATCTACAGCCTTCCGCTAGCTTGAACTGATAAAAGATTCTTTTGACACCCACCTCTGAGGTGTCTGCTATTAGTGGTGACTCTCCAAGCTTCTTCACGTTCTGTTTTGCAACTGACCCCGCTCACCCATTGCACTGGCCCAGAAACTAAGAATATGAACTGTTGCCACTTGGCATCTCTGCAGAGACCATGGTGAACTGGTTCCTCCTGGCTACTTTTCTCCCTAATTTCCACCTCTCTTTTGACTCTTGAAATCTCACATTCCAAATAGCATTTTGGAACCCCAAAGAAAGCAGAGGACTCTAAGGAGAGGATGGGAATTGTGGTAAGTAGAACCGGAAGCCTGGACACATTTCTGTATTTTGCTACCATTTGCTGCACTTGGAGGTTGAGCATGTTTTCGAAGATGCTGATTTAATTTCAGACATAGTGAGATCTGGTTCTGCATCGTGATCTCTATTCCTTTACTTCAATCCAACAGCTTCTAAACAGCAATAGATGTGCACCTCATTTTCAAAGAGTTTGGACCCCCCAAAATAAGTATTTTTCTTTCTTCTTTCCTTTTTTCCTTCCTCCCTTCCTCCCTCCCTCCCTCCCTTCTTCTTTCCTTCCTTCCTTTCTTTCTCTTTCTTTCTTGTACCGGGGATTGAAACCGGGAACCACTGAGCCAGATCCGCAGCCCTTTTTAACTTTTTATTTTGAGACAAGAGCTTGCTAAATTGCTGAGGGCCTTGCTAAATTGCTGAGTCTGGCTTTGAACTTGTCATCCTCCTGCCTCAGTCTCCTTACTAGTTGGGTTTAAAGGTGTATGTCACCACACCAGCTTGGATGTGCTTCTTAAAAAGAAGCCTTTTGAGGAAGGTGTGATGGCACATCCCTATAACCCCAGTGACTCAGGAGGCTGAGGCAGGACGATTGCAAGTTCAAAGCCAACCTCAGCCTATTAGTGAGGCCCTAAGCAACTGAGCAAGAGCCTGTCTCAAAATAAATAAATTTTAAAAAAACCACAACTGGGGACGTGGCTCAGTGATTAAGCACCCCTGGGTTTAATTCCCAGTACCAAAAATAAATAAATAAATAAAATCAAAATAAGTCTTTTAGAAAGATTGTTTTCATTAAAAATGTAAATATTCTGACATTGAAAAAAATGGGCACACATCTTACGCATTTCACAATTACAGTACAGTTGGATACATCCAGTTTTCTAAGAAATAAACTGAACAGCATTTAGAAGTGTGCACTGGGTCAGCCACCTGAGGAACTAGAAAGGGAGCTCCTTTAGGTCACACCAGAACTTCATTGGCCAGGCTGTAACCCTTTGGGGGTTTAACTCCTGGTTAAAAAAAAGTTGGTGAGAGCCTCTGAGAGGCTAATTAGCAGGTAGCAGCAGTTCATTTTTAAGATGGAGCTCTCTCTGCAGGCAGGCCAGGATTTTTGCATATGGTGGAGAGCAAGGTCCAGTGACACATGACATCACAAAGAAAGAGGAAATCAACCAAAGCCCTTTCCCCAGTCCCCATAGGACTCAGCCATAAACCCTGAAGGGAATCACAATTTAACTGAGTACTTAAGATTTCCCAGTAAGGACAAGCAGAGACAACAGCCCTTGGGTTGGAGTTGGATGTGTACGTGTCAAATTCACACCAAATTACAACTGGGTTTTATTCGATTTCTGAAAACATAAAGTACTTCAAAAGGCTGACTATGTCAAAGATGGGAGGAGACTTAAAGTTGGTAATGATTAACTGCTCCAAAAGATTTCTGGCCCATGTAACTGTCCTCGAGGGTCCTGGAAGATGGAACTGAGTGACTGCCTGAACAACACTCTTTTACCATATTGATTCTGATGAACCCGAATTAGGAAGAGAACTTTGGTATTAAATAACTTGTCTAGCACCTGATAGGTGATACTTCCTGGAAGACACCTTTTCAAAGCTGCAAAGGAATGATAATGTGTCATTGCCTTGGGCCCTTAAGTGGGCCTGGAAATGACCTGCACAGGTTGCATCTGATTCACATTCTTTGCTACAGAAGTTGGATGAAATCAAAGAGACTCTCACCTGCTCAAATTACCCTTTATACTAAGGGAACGAGAAAAAAAGAAAAAAAAAAAACCTCAACAAGATTACCATCCTAATAGCAACGTTGCCCCCAC
The DNA here is from genome assembly GCA_004027875.1 of Aplodontia rufa. Taxonomy (NCBI): domain Eukaryota; kingdom Metazoa; phylum Chordata; class Mammalia; order Rodentia; family Aplodontiidae; genus Aplodontia; species Aplodontia rufa. The sequence continues at coordinate 11,674 of PVKS010027230.1, read as the reverse complement.
TCCCAGGACATCGAAATTATCATGCCTATACTGGAAAGCTTGTTGCAAAGTGACAGTGTAATAACAGCATTCTCAAGACAGCGCTCCCAAGGCTTGTCGAAATTACTAGCTCCTCTGGGTAATTAAAACAATTATAACTGTTTGTTCCACATAATGCGTTAGCACTAAATCCATGTGTTGTGCATGAGGCACAACTGGATTCTAAACAGTAGTTGGAATTTTGTTTTAAACTTCAAATTGATTCTGTATATATCTAGCAATATGAGACACCCAAGACACAATACAGCCTGTTAGAAATCACCGATTCCAAGGCCCTCATTTTGTAAGTGTGGTGATTGGGATCCAGAGGAGGCAAGCCACTTACCTGGTGTCTTTTAGCAGGTGCATAGCAAAACTGGGAATGGAACTCAGGTATTCTGGTCTCCAATAATGGGGTCATTTCATATACCAGGCTGTCCTTAAATATAAAGAGAAATCTAATATCCAGGTATAGCAAGGATATGAAAGAAATACCTAAATATTTTGTGTGGTCTGGGGATAGGACCCAGGCACACACTAACTACCCACTATGGCACTGAGACACGTAAATACTGTTTTGATTTTCTCCTCTTATTACTCCAGTGTCTCCCCTTCTCACGTTCCTCACTTGCTACCAGTTCCTGTCCTTTTTCCTCATCCAACCAGCTGTGCTCCATTTAGAAAGAGTGTGCTCTCTTTTCGCCTAGATGGGCTGTGAGCAGGTTGGGACCTACTCCGTTGTGACAGGTGGTGCATTTCACTGAAACACCATAAAGAAGTCATTTATGAATAATGCCTTTAAAAATATCTACTCAAGGGGCTGGAGCAGTGTCTCAGCAGTTGTGCACTTGCCTGGCATGCACAAGGACCCAGGTTTGAGCTCCAGCACCTCATACACAACTAAGTATTGGAACAACTAAGACCAGATGAAAAAATAAATAAAATTGATTCTCTCTCTCTCACTTACACACACTCTCTCTTTAAAAGAAAATCTACTAAACCTGGATGTGCCACCACACACACACACATACACACACACCCACACCATTAATTTCAGTGACTAGGGTGACTGAGGCAGGAGAATCTCAAGTTCAAGGCCAGATTCAGCAACTTAGGGAGATCCTGTCTCAAAATTAAAAAAAAAAAGTGGACTGGGGATATGGCTCAGTGGTTAAGAACTCCTGAGTTGTTTCCCAGTACAAAAAAAAAAAAACTACTTAATAAGAAGCCATGAAAACATATTAGAGTTGTTGTAGAAAATCAGCATTGACTGAACAGAAAGTGTCCTTCTCAAAATCCAGGAAACCATTGCAAACTAATTGGAATGGGGAAGTGCATGTGGAGTTTAGGGATCCATAAGAAAGTAGAAACTAGTATTTCAAAGTATAAAGTACACACAAAAAATGTTTAAATCTGGGTGACAGGATCATCATTGAATTTTAATTTTTCTTTTTGCCTCCAGGATTTTCTAATGTATGTGTAAATAGGTTCTATCATTTATTGAAACTAGATATGAAAATTTTAACAACAAACGAAAAGCAACCTCTAAGGGTTTCCAATTAGCATGTGAACTGTCACTCATGCTAATCTCCATGCATCAAGCATCTCTTTCCCTCACCCTTTCAACACCCTCAGGTGTGTTTGCTTGTTGACACCTGTGGACTACACTGAGGGACCAGTTTTGTATCCAGGGGCAGGAAGCCTATATGGGGTCACTGTTTCAGTATCCACTTGGTTTTTTTGCCAAGCTCGAAGCTTAAAGGCAGTCACTTAGGACCCATCATTTCTTTCCTCTTTTCCTCTCCAGACATCTGCCTGAAGTCCTGATCCCTTCTTCACCTAGTGTCTTCACTCAGCTTCCTGCTCTTTAGTACTGACTTGGACCTCCCATGATAGCCAGTTAGGCTCCACTTAGCTCTGCTCTGCTCTGCTCTGCTCTTGAGTGATTGCTTAGGACGTTGTGCACACAGTAGGCACCTCACATAGATTTGCTGAACATGTGGCTCAGCAGTGTAATTTTTTTCTTTTCTTTCTTTTTCTATAGAGACAGAGGGAGAGTGAGAGAGAAAAAGAGAGGATCAGCTTTATTTAGACTTTCATCTGGTCTTCCTTGCTCTGACACTTAGTTGTGTATGTGGTTCTGGGGCTTGAACCCGGGTCCTCACGAATGCCAGGCAAGTGTGATACTGCTGAGCCACCGCTCCAACTCCTCATTGGTATAATTTAACTTCTGGGCCTGCTTGCAGATTTCTGCCCTTCTCCTTCTAACGTACACCAGAATGTAGCCACCCAAGTCCTGAATGCTAACTCACATATGTGAGTCTTAGAGTAACCTGGAATGTACAACCAAAACCTAGGGGTTACATGTCCTTCTCACTCTGGCTTGGTCCGGGGCTGGTCTCAAATTTGGGGACCTCTGTCATGTTCTGGCCTCAAGGCTATTTCAATATGGTGACTCTATAGTTAAGGCATAATTGTCTAGGATTCTCTAGTTGTACCCAGATGCAAACACAGCCAAGAACAGAACATTGTGTATATGGGGGGATGCTGAGCTGGGATCCCAGGACTTCACACATGCTCAACAGGGGCTCTACCACTGAGCTATATCCTCAGCCCTTTGTCTATTATTATTATTGTTATCATTATCATTATTATTTTTTTTAAGTACTGGGATTGAACCGAGGGTCGTTCTACCACTGAGCCATATCCCCAGCCCTTTTTATTT
>PVKS010027229.1:0-27703 GCA_004027875.1 Aplodontia rufa | reverse complement strand
ATTTCTATATACTTCTAACAAAAAAATAAAAAAAATAAATGTTTTGTCAGAACTGCTTTATGTAGCCATCTCTACAATTTATTTAAATGTGACTTGTAAAATGTCAAATTATGCATGAAATTTTTATACCTCAATTGAATAAATACCAATGGATTTATGAACTATGCAAACAAACAGCCATGGTCATTTATGATAAATATTACAGGAGCATTAGAATTGACAAAATTAGTCAGAGTTATTCATAGCAGGTAGGGATTACATCTCGCTAAAGAGATTCAGCAACAATTCATGGAAGAAGAGGGACTAATGGATACATCATTCTCTACCTCACCTCCCCTGGCATTCCTTTCTCAAATCCCTGTAGATAAAGAGCAAGAACTTTGGAATCAGAGTATATGAATTTAAATCCAAGCATCACCATTTACTAGGTTTCCCTTCAGAAAGTTATTTGAATTCTTGATTGCCACCATATTCTCCTCAAAAACGTAAAAGTAACCTTAAAGCTTTGCCTTCTGTGTCATATGTAATTTCAACTAATGTTATAAGTGATAACAGCCAATTCCTGACTTTCTCAGCTACATGAATTCTAACCAATAGTGCACTTAATGGCCACTCCTTGCTTGTTTAGGATTTAAAAAGCAATAATTTAAAAGGTTGGACTAATGAATGAATTTTAAGTAAAAAACAAAAACAAAAAAAAACTTCAGTTTTGCAGAAAGTATAAAACTGTTTTTCCATCCTCCCAAAATAAACTATTTAAATTGTAAGGTCTAGTACCTTAGCCTCTGAACACCATTTTGCCCATATGAGGGGACTAGAAGCTAAAGTTATCGATAACTTTATACCTGTTATCAAAAAAGATGGTGGTAAGCCAGGCTCATTGGTACACACCTGTAATTCCAGTGACTCTGGAGACTGAGGCAGGAGGGTTGTAAGTGGGAGGCCAGCCTCAGTAACTTAGGCCCTAAGCAGCTTAGCAAGATCCTGTCTCAGAATAAAAATAAAGTGGTAAAGTGCCCCTTGGTTAAAGACCCAGTACCAAAAAAAAAAAAAGAGTGATGGTTGTATAGGATAGTCTACTAAACCTGCAAGCTGATAGATGTCATGTTAGCAATTTATTTTAAGTTAAAAAACAATAAATATCCTTTTATTTAAATGACTGATAGTTGGGTTTGATGCCTCTTTCATTTTTATGCATACATGCATATATGTATACTTTACATATATGTATAATGATGTATTTTAAAATATGCATGTATGAATGTCTTTTTAATGTATTTTTGTGATTGTGAGAATTCATTGACAAATAGATTTTAATAAAATAGCTATTTATCAAATTTCATAGATACAGAACACACAAAATCATTCATAAACACATTGATGCATAGTAATGATAACTTCAGTTTGTCATTATTTCATCTAGACTTGTAAATAATATTAATACTCTGACTTAAGGTAGAAAATACTATGGCAAAATTTAAAAAGAACTGTCATCTATACCAAGCACTAGCCCTTTACAAATACATGAATCACTGAATTATAATTTAGTAGTTACATATTTAAATTTAACTTCAATAATCTTGCTTTAGATTTAAGATCAGTAACAATAGCTAACATCTATTAAGTGTTCACTGTATGTTAGAACTTTTACAAATTAATTCATGTAATTCCTCATGATAATTCTGATAGGTAGGTACAATTATCATTTCCATTTTGTGGACAAGAAAATTTAAGCACAGAGAGGTCATGTTTATCACCTAAGGCACACAGCTATAGAGTCTTGAAGCTAGGGAGTGTTGAAGCCTGCACCACACCCAGGCAGTCTAGCACCAGAAAGTCCACTAATAACCACAAATGTCTAAAATGAAATCCTAAACAAAAATGTAATGATTTCAATTTACCCAAATATAACACCTAAGTACAGAATCAAGTACTGGAATTTTTACATTATTGTATGTGATCAAGTGACTAGTACCTAAAAATTAACATACATCTAATTGAGGATACATTAAAGTCACAGTTTTTAAATATGCTTGTGATTCATTAAGTCTTTTCTTCCATACGTTGACAACTTATTTGACTTTTACTTATAAAGAAGGCAAAAAGAGTTGCAAAGGAATAGAATTTTCTTATAATACAGCTTATCAAGACATTTAGTTATACTGCAAATTAAACTACATCTTTCATTACCTAGCATTACTATCAGAATTTACTTCTACAAATGGATGCTGCTTGTCTTCATTGCTGACAATAAACACATGGTGTATCCAAATACACACACACACAGACAGATCTATGATCTTGCATAGTATGATTATATAAATGTATTTCTTTTTCTCCACATTTATTAGAAGTATATTGCGATACAGGATACAGATGAGGGGGAAACATTGTCAAAACTGTAGCAATCAATGTGTATAAACTTTGTTAACCAGGGGTAATGCTAAATGTATTTCTTGTGGAAAAAATAGAGTATAGATGGAAAGTCTTCCAGTGTATTTGATGAGATTTAAATTCTGCCAATTGACAGGCATTCACAGTTCAGCAGACTCATGCAATCAGCCTGAGGATAGAATTTTAAATAGCATCCTGAGGCATTATTGCCCTCATAAATGTACAGTATGAGAGCAATTTTAACTTCATAGTTGTATCTAGCATGTGGTGATCAATTATCATCCTCCAAAAGTGGGCATCTGGTACTTCGCTTTTAAGAGTTATGACAAAACTGATTACAAAATTGTGACCATTAATATAATAGCATTTATCAAACATTCAAATATTTGCAATTATGAAGATTAATGCCACAGCTAATAGCAATTAGCAGTGAAATAAATACTAAAGCATAAAGCTTTGAGGAAATGTCACAGTTTGTCAGACCAACTAGTTGCCAAGTCCTGTGGATTCTTCCCTCTCCATCTCTATCACACTCCTACCTCCCTTTTAATTCCATTTGCCATCTCTCTCATTTAGGGTCCAGGGCCTCAAAACCTCCCCTTTGGAAAAGTGTAATGACCTAATAACTAACTCCTCCAACATGCCACCCTTCTGTAACCCATTCATACATGATTCCCAGAAAACTTCCAGAACCACATGCTCTATAACATCACTCTCCTGCACAAAACCTTTTCCCATTGCTCACAGAATGAACATTATGTTCCCCAGTCTATCATACAAGCCCTTCATAGAGTGGTCCTAATAGAAATCCCAATCTTTTTTTCTAGAGTTGCTTTTCCGTGATTCTTTGGTCAAAACAATCTCCTCTTACCCACATGCACAATAAGCTTTCTGTATTAAATCTTTGCTTAGAATAAATATAGCCCATTACTGAGATACCTTTACCTCTCCACACATCAAATGCTCCCCCTATATACACCTAACTCATATTTGACATACTCCTTTAAGACTTACTTGATCTCACCGCATATTGCTAATTTCTGAATTCTTGTATCATTTTACACAGACATTTTCTATGAAATTGTATCACTTTCTGTCTTGTATTATGGTTATTTACACACACACACACACACACACATACACAATCTACCCTAAAGAAAAGAGATTTTTACCTGATTCATGCATTCACTTCATAAATATTTTTTGAGCACCAACTATCTTCCAGTCACCAGTACTGGAGCAGAGGATGTTATCACAAGACACACAATTCTTGGCTATTTGAGAGCTGAGAAGTGAATAGTGTGAAAAAATAAAAACTAGGCAATTAAAAAGAGTCAACTTGGTAGTTTTGTGCATATTTTGCGTAGAAGGACAGAAAGTGGATACCTGAAAAAATGAGAGCATAGAGATGCAAAGATCTGGGGTTATAAGAAGAATCAAAAGTGTGAAGTCTCTGAGACAGAATTAAGCTTGGCCTGTTTGAGAAATCAAGAGTGTCAACATAGCTGGACCATAGTGAAGAACAATGATGGGGATGAAAGACAGAGATGGGCAGGGAACAAGTCACAGAGGCCATGGAGATTTGGAATTTTATTCAAATTATAATCAGCAGCTGGTGGAGGATTTAAGCTGGGGAGTGATAGGATCTGGTTTACATATTTTAATTAACACTTCCAATTCATCTGGAGTGCAAGACTGTGTGCAGGCAGACTAGGAACAGGAAACTCATTCTCTGGCTTGATCTATTTTAAAGTTGCTAAAGATAGAGGAGGAAAGAAATGGTCAGTTTCAAAATGTATTTTTATAGACACAGATGATAACTTATCAACAATTGGATACAAAGGTAAGAGAAAGAAGGGAATCAAGAGCACCTCCAAGTTTTTTTGTTTGTTTGTTTTTAAGAGAGAGGAACAGAGTGAGAGAGAGAGAGAGAATCAATTTTATTTATTTTTTCAAGTGGCCTTTGTTTCTCTGACACTTAGTTGTGCATGTGGTGCTGGGTTTGAACCAGGATCCTCACGCATGCCAGGCAAGTGTTCCAAACACTGAGCCACCACTGTGGCCCTACGTCCAAGGTTTTTGACCTGATCGATGAACACTTGAAGTACCTTAACAAAGATTAGGAACCATGGAGGAGAAGCAAGTTCAGGGATACTGAGTCCTTTAGACATATGAATTCTTAGAACCCAACTAGTTGATCCAAGTGGAAAATAATATATAAAAGTCAATAGTTCAAGGGAAGGATCTGAGTTAAAAATAAACATTTTATAGTCATGAGTATTCAGACCCAATTTTAAAGACAATTGGGTAAGAATACTAAAGAAAAAGTGCAGCTCAGAAGAGAAGTGGGGTACTCCAACATTTTTTAAAAGTCCAGCTAAGACTGGAAGGAAGTGGCCAATAGAGTAAAGGTAGCACTAGCAGAGTCAGGAACACTTTCATCAAACGGGGAAAATGTTTCATGGACGAAAGGAACAGAGAGTAACCAACTGGATAGAATGCTATTGAGAGGTAATATAACCTAGGCAATAAGAGACCATTAATAGTACCACTTTATATTAGTCAGGGTTCTCTAGAGAAGCAGAGTCAATACGACAAATATAGATACACAGAAAGAGATTTAGTATGACAGATTGGCTCATGTGATTATGGAGACTAAGAAGTTACATAATCCATCAGCTACAGACAGGAAAGCCAATATTTTAGTTATAGTCCAAGTTTAAAAGCTTGAGAACCAAAAAAGTTGGTGGTGTAAGTCCCAGTCTGAGTCCAAAAGTCAAATAACTAGAAACACAAATGTCCAAACAGTGGATAAGATATATGACCCGGCTCAAACATAAAGAACAAATTCACCCTTATTCTGCCGTTTTGTTTTGTTCAGACCCTCAATGAATTGGATGATGCCTACCCAAATTGGTAAGGATGGATATTCTTTACTCAGTATACTGATTTAAATAATTTCTTCTAGAAACACCCTCAAAGACATACCCAAAAATAATTTTCTACCAGTTATCTGGGCATCCTTTAGTTCAACCAAGTTGACACAAAAATTAACTATCAAACACCCTTAGAGTTAGGCATAAAGGCTCTTCGTAAGCCCCTCTTTGACATTCTTCCATCTTTCTATGGGTAAAGGACCTCTCAAAGCCAAATGAAAGTACCAACCAGAACTTGCATCCTTCTAGATCACCTGTGCATGACCAGGCCCCTCAAGGGCCTCAAGCCCACTTCCAGGGCCTGTAATTGATCTACTATCTAAATGCTTGTATACCCCCCAAAATTCACATGTTGAAACTAATGAAATAGTATTAACAAGTGGGGTACTGGGGCTGGAGCTGTGGTTCAGCAGTATTAAGCTTGTCTGGCATGTGCAAGGATCCAGGTTCAAACCACATACACAACTAAGTGTAAGAACAGAAGAAAAAAAAACAGATGAAGAATAAAGTTGATTCTAAATACAGTTGATTCTCTCTTTCTCTCTGTCTCTCTCTCACACACACTTTTCCTCTCTCTCTAAAAGGAAGAAGGAGGAGGAGGAGGAGGAGGGGAGAGGGAGGAGGAGAAGAGGGGTCTTTAGATGTGCTTAGGTCAGGAAGGTAGAACTCTCATGAGTGGGATTAATGGCCCTAATAAAAAGGGTTCAAGGTCTTCAGCTTTGTGAGAACAAAGCAAGAAGGCATCATCTATGAAACAGAAACCAGATGCTATCAGATGTCAAATCTGCTATCACCTGGATGCTGGATGCTGGATTTCTCAGAACTATGAGCAATAAATTTCTGTTATTCATAAATTGCCAGTTTGAGGTGTTTTATTATAGCAATTCAGACTAGGATAGGCTCTCTCCAAGTCTAGTCTGAGAGAGCTGACTGAGCTGGTACACACACTGGTCAACACAAGAGATTGCCAAAGGAAAATTGATTTCAAAAGGTGAGGTCAGAACTATGATGTATGATTTGAGAAGTTCATTCTTCTGCATGAGAGGATGTTGGAAATATTCATTATTTCCTATGACTGCCATACAAATTACCATAAACCTTGTGGCTTGCAACAACATAAATTTATTTTCTCATAGTTTTGGAGGCCAGAAGTTTAAATTTCACATTTCTGTGGGCCGAAAGTTTTAGCAATGTTTGTTCCTTCTGAAGACTCTGACAGTCTTGTTTCATGCCTCTCTCCCAGCTTCTGGTGGCTTCCAACAATACTTAGCATTCCTTGGCTTGTGTCTGCTGCCTTTGTCTTCACATAGCCTTCTCCCTTTATCATTGTGTCAAATCTCCCTCACCTTTTTCTTACAAGGATACCAGTCATTGAATTTTGGGCCCACTCTAAATCCAGGATAATCTGATTTCATGAATCTTAATTTACTTACATCTACTAAAACTTTATTCCCAGATAAGATCACATTTACAGGCACCTGTTGTTAAGACTTGGACATACCTTTTGCCAGGTGTGGTGGCACATTAATCCCAGAAAATGAAGCAGGAGGATTGCAAATTTGAGGCCAACCTCAGCAATTGACCTAGACCCTGACTCTAAACAAAAAATAAAAAGGACTGAGAAGGAAGCTCAGTGGTAGAGCACCCCCTGGGTTCAACCCTGAGTACAGAGATTTAAAAAAAAAAAAAGATGTGGGCATATCTTTTTTTTTTTTTAAGAGACAAGAACAGTGATAAGAGAGAGAGACTGAATCAATTTGATTTAGTTTTTTATGTGGCTTTCATTGCTCAGACACGTGGTTGTGTACATAGTACTGGGGTTTGAACCCATGTACTCACTCACACCAGGCAAGTGCCATAACCTCTGAGTCACTGCTCCAGTCCCTTGGGCATACCTTTTGAAGGGACACTATTCAAGCCACTACAAAGCATGAGTCAGGAAGGGGAAGAGGAAGACTGCAGATCAGAAGTTGTCCCTACCTTGACACATTCCAGCAAAAAACTCTGAAGTATTTGAAAGTTTGAATTTCAAGTTTTGCCTTTTAGATCATCATAATATTGTGGAATGTTCAGTCCTCAGTGCCTGGACACATAGCTCCTAAAATCTTTGGAATCTCCTGAGTGACAGGAGTTTCTTTTGTGTGCTACAGACATAATTGGTGACTGGGGACCCCTAAATAACCTCAGGATAAGAGTTGGTCATCACAGAGATAAAGGTGTGATTAAAGGGTTGGGAATTTGAGCACTACCACTCAACCTCTGGGGAAGGCAGAGGGGCTGAAGGTGGAGTTGGCTACCAATGGCCAATGGTTTATCAAACATAATGTCTACATAATGAAGCCTCCAAGAAAACCAAATAGGAATGAATTCAGATGAGCTTCTGGATATCTGATCATAAGAAGGTGCCTAAAAGGTACTCAGAGAAAATACAGAAGCTCTGGGCCTCTCCCTCATGCCTTGCCCTAGCCATTTTTTCATCTGGATGTATATCTGTATCATGTATTACATCCTTTAAACTGACAAACATAAGTAAAGAATTTCCATTAGTTCTAGAAGATATTCTAGCAAATTAACCAAAGGAGGGAGGTCATGGGAACCCAACTTATAAACCATATGGTCGAAGTATAGTCAACAACCTACTACTTTTGACTGGCCTTTGAAGTAGGAGCAATTCTGTGGGACTGAGCCCTTAATCTGTGTAATCTGATACTATCTACACATGGTGTCAGAATTAAATTGAATTGTAGAATACCCTAGTAGGGTCCACTAGAATATTGATTGGTACATAAAGAAAAACCCCATACACATCTGGTGTCCAAAGTGTGTCTTGTGGTGTGTAAGGAAGTAGGAAAAAGATTTTGGGGTTTTTTTTCCTGATGCCATATGATGATTATAAAATTATACTTATCAAGATTAAAAAATGGAATATGTTTTATTAAACAGTATGTAAGCTTAATTTGTGTCTTCTAAACACTTCCTTATATAATTTTTACATCTCTATTTGGACTCTTGCCCTGGACCCTGAAAAAGTTAGGGATAGGTCTGACCATTGGGAAATATGGAGGTTCATTAATGTCCCAAAAAACAAAAGCCCAACTTGAGTGACTTGGTGAAGGAATGAGAGACAAGAATGTATAGACCATGACCAGAGGAAATCACTTCTTCACCACTGTGAAAGGGAGAAGAGAAATAAGAAATCAGCAGGAAAGAGACACAGAGACCAGAAAAGTCAGAAGTTTTTGTTGTGCTTGTTTTGTCTTTTTTTAAGAACTCAAGTGTGCTTATGTTTGCATATTGATGAGGATAATTCAATTGAGAGAGAGAAATAAGCAATGGGAGACAAAGAAGCAATAACTGCAAAGTCCTGGAGTAGGTGAAAGGATATGGTTCCTAAAACACAAGAGGAGAGAAGGGCCTCTGACAAGTGCATGTTTATTTATTAGAACAGGATTTAGTAAAGAGTATATGCATCCAGATGCAAACAGAAAGGTAGATTTGGTGGTAAAATGAGTAAGCTTTTACCAGACATTGGCATTTAAGCAAAATTGGAGTTTGAATAGGCAAATATGATAGAAAAGGAAAAAGGAACTAACAGTTTGAGGATTCAATCAGTCAATTTTTCATTTCAGGTATTACAAAATACCTGAAGCTGAATAACTTTATTAAGAAAAGATGTTCATTTAACTCACAGTTTTGGAACCTTAAAGTCTAAGATCTGGCCACCCCATTGGTTTAGCTGCTAGAGAGGCCCTAACAACAAATGGCATCTTGTTATAAATATGGGTAGGAGTAAGAGATCACATCACAAGACAGGAAGCTAAAGAGCAATTTAGGGACTGAGTTCAGACTTTTATTGCCTTTCTCTCCTCTTACATTTTATGCTTATTTGATTAGAAGGAAAAAAACTTATAATAATATAGGTACAGCATCATATTAAAAGGGGTGTGTGCGTGTGTATGCAAATGTATGCATATATACATGATTTTTTCTAAATTTATTGATTTAATTGTCTTGGTCCCTGAGTAGAATTGGGTTACATATTTGAGAATCCATTGTTAAAAACTGTGGAGAATTAAAAGAATTGATATTTTTTAATATAAAAGAAGACAAGAGGGGTAGGATGAATGTGCTTCTGAAGATTTCATTAGTTTATTCCTATGGGAAATACCAAGAAAATGTGTATTTGACCATTGCCAAATATTATGTATTCATTTTATTTAAAAAAAAAATATATATATATATATACACACACACATACACACACACACACACACACATATAATATTCAAGTGCCTCCTTTGTAAGAGGAGAATAAACAGTAAGGAATTACTGGTCTTTAAAAAGTATGGTTCTGGTAACAACAGAAAAAGAAAAAAAATTTTTTTGTTTTTGCTCATTTGAGAACCCGTTCCAGGAGACAAGCATTCTTTCTGAAAGGAGGGCCACGTTGAACAAAGGATCTCCTACTACGCTCCACCTCTTAAAGGTTCTATCACCTCCCACATCACCACACTGAAGATCAAAATCGTAACACATTTAACCCTGGGGAACAAACCACATCCAAAGCATAGCAAGGACTTTCAAGGAAGGGAATATTGTGATAAATCAGAGATGTCCAATGGATGACCTTTCTATAGACTTTCTATCCAGCCCAATAAAAAAAACTGAAAACAGAAAATACCTGAGAAAACACATTTGCACTGTATCTAGCAGCTTTTCACACCTTAGACCCAACACAACTCACTATACCTACAGGCTGAAGAACAGGCAAAGTTCTATCTTATAATATTTTGGATACTCAGAAAAGTAGCACTTCAGAATGTCAATGACTTCCCTCCAGTCACCTCTCAATCTAGATGAGAGCAACCAGGACCTTTGTCAACCATGTAAATTTTTATTTTACCAAATATCAGTGCCATATAGCAATTTTATGAACATTGCTCATATCTGTTGCAACATTCCCTACAGTCTGGAATGTAGAAAATAAAAAGGAAAGATATTATAATCAAAAAGGTACTGCTCATATTTTACAAAAGAGTTTAAATGTGTTCAACACAACACTAACCACACAGGAAATCATAAATTATATGTACTTACAAATGCATCTAATTTCCATTTATTTTCTCCTCACATTTGCTCATGAAGTCTTAGATACTCAAGAGAAAAAAAATAGTATTTCATAAGACAAAAAGGAATTTGTCCAGTATCTCCTAGGATGATCTGTGCTTTTAAATTTGGAAGCAAGAACAAAGGGATCTCAGAAATTCCCTAAAAACTCAACACTACAGAAAAGAAAGGGGTAAGGTACTCTACCATGTTATTCCTCCATAAGGGTGTACAGTCCCAGAAAATCAGACTAAATCTTTAATGCATATATGTTCAAATTGTTCCATAAATGCATATTCAAATTACCAATTCATTAACAAAATCACTACTATCAATGTTTCATATAGAAAGGAAATGATACTTCCACTGTTTCTCTGAAAAATGCCACCAACATTCTTACCTCTGAGCAGTGCACTGAGAGATCCTAGAGAATAATTACACTCCTCTGAGAACTCTTGCTCCTCCAAATCCATGATCTCTTTACCTGAGCCCTCACCAATCTCCCATCGTTTTTCTCATGCCACTGTTATATCTTTGCACATTTCACTCAGAAGCTAATACAAACCTTCTCTATTTTTCCCAAACTTTATTGCCTGTCATCCTCATGTAATTATAAATACATGCCAACACAAACCTTCAATATTTTTCCCAAACCTTCTTGCCTTTCATTCTCATGTATCCTATAAATACACTCTCCTCCTGCTGCTATCATCTATTCCCATACCTACTCCTGCTTCTTCAATTTACTAGAACTATCTTCCAAATAGCTATGAGACAATTGCATCTCCTTTATTCTAGAAATGGAGTAGTCCTGCCTCCTCAGAGATAAGGAAGAAGTTACGGGACACTTGTTTTATTCTTTCATCTACTACATCCCCTACCTGTCCTGAATAACAGCTGTTTCTTCAGTATATAGATATTTTCAAATTGCTCACCTTCTCCCAACTGACTCATGTACTCATCTCACCTCCAATAGAAAAAGAAAAAGAAAATTCTCTACCCCAGAGTTGGTAGATTCAAGTCCATGGTCTTCAGAAACGTACTGAAATTGTATTTAAATGTTTAAATTTGTGATACAATATTTATGCATTTTCATAGAAAAAGGACTCATGGTTTTCCTCAGTCTCAAGCTGATAACCCAAAAATGGTAATGAATCAATCTAGATCTCTCTAAAATGCAAATCTGTTTGTATCCCTCCCCCAATTACATTAATTCAGCACTACCCCATTAACTTTAAGCTACAATCCGAACACTTGACCTAACATCTGCCAACTTTTCCCAAACATTTATGATGTTCCCAAGTTTCCCTAATAATAACTGGCAAAACAAGAATTCAAACATCTCTGAATTCAAAGCCCATGTCTTAAGTGAAGTAACTTCCAAAAAAAAATTGACTTGTGTTTATTTGAAATCATCCCCTTAATAGAATCAGTTCTTCAAAAATGAATTGAAGACATTTCAAGACATTTCATCAGCCTCATTCTGGATCAGGAGTCAAAGCTCAGAAGTCAGATACCTTCTATCCCCAGGAAGGATGGGCAGGCTAATTTGTGTTTCTAAGTATAGATCTTTTTTAATGAATTTTCAAGTGCATTTTGATAAACCCTCAAACTCTATTGTAGGAGAAGATGGGTAATGAACACTTAGCACTCTAAGGGATTTAAAAAGGAAATCTCTTGCATAGAACTAAACACACACAAAAAAAACCAAGAAAAAATATGAAATCTGAAAAAGATGATATTATGGTTTAAACCTGGAATGTGCCCCAACGGTTCGTGCATTGAAGGCTTGGTCTCCAGTGCAGCTTCACTAAGAGGTGAGGATTTGGGGAAGTGATTGGATCATAAGGGCTCTGACCTCATTAAGTAGACTAATCTATTAATAGCTGAGTGGATTACTAGTAAGTGTTATAAATTGTAGGCAGTGGGGTATGGTTGGGTGAAGTAGGTTACTGGGGGGCATGTACTGAAAGGGATATATGGGTATTTCTTAGGTCCATTCTTTTTCTTCTTCTTCCTCTTCCTCCTCCTCTTCTCCTCTTCTACCACCCCCTCCCTTCCCTTCCCCTTCCCCTTCTTATCCTTCCTCCTCCTCCTTCTTGTTCTTGTTCTTTCTCTTTCCCTCTCTCTCTCTCCACCATGCCCTTCTTCCTTGATGTTCTGCCTCACCTCAGGCACAAAGCAAAGGAGCCAACCAACCTTACTAAAATTTCTGAAGCCAAAATAAATCTTTTCTCATCTAGGTTATTTTTCTCAGATATTTGTCATAATGATGAATGACATAATGATGAAAAGCTGACTCACACAATGAGTTGTATCAATGTCCACTTTGTAGTTGTGATATTATACTAGAGTTTTACAAGAAGATGCCTTTGGGGGCAACCAGGGAACAGGTACACAGGATCTCCTTCTATTATATAACTCAACTGCATGCAAATCTGCAATTATCTTAAAATAAAAAATTTAATTAAAAAAATAAATAAAAGAAACAGTAGTCTTCCCAACACCAACATCCAGGGTAGATCCAAGGAAATAACAATGATAGTAGTGTTTTCAAATTCTTCACAAAGCAATGGCAGGAACCTGTTGTATCATCACACCTCTGATGTACAGGAACCTGAGAAAAAATTGCTCTGTGAGGTACCTGAAATGACAGAACACCAAGAGCTATGACCTGAGCATGAGCAACTGCAGCATGGAGATTTACCTGGTCTGCCTAGATATTGAATGAGATCAACCTGGAGTTAAGGTGGTCCCTAAATCCAATGACTAGCATTCTTAGAAGAGGAGAACACACAAAGAAACGTAAAGAGCTGATAGCTGCTATGGTCTGAATGCTTGTGTCTCCCCAAATTTCATATGTTGAAACATGACCCCAATGTAAAATTATTAAGAGATAAAGCCTTGGGGCTGGAGTAGTGGGTTGGCAGTTACGGCACTTGTCCAGCATGTATGAATATACAGGTTCAAACCCCAGCACTACATACACAATAAGGTCTTGGAGCAACGAGGGCCACATGAAAAACTAAATAAAAATTGTTTCTCTTTCTCTCTCTCTCTCTCACTGTCCCTCTCTCTTTAAAAAAAGAGAGAAAGAGAGATAATGCCTTTCAAATTATATTGTTATATTGTGTGCATGTATGAATATGTAACAACAAATTCATCATTATGTACACCTATATTCAAACATCATTATATGCAACTATAATTTGCAATAAAAAATGTAGGGAAAAAAGAGAGATAAGGCCTTTGGTTAGGTGATGAGACCAGAACTCTCTAAAATGAGATTAGTGTGCCCTTATAATAGAAGCCTGTTTGCTCCTTTCACCATGAGCAGACTCCATCCAAGAGGAACAGACTCTTACCAGACTCCAAATCTCCTGGCACTTTAATCTTGTACTACCCAGCCTCCAGAATTGTAAGCAATAAATTTATTTTGTTTATAAAATTATCCAGTTAAAGGTATTTTGTTAGACCATCCCAAATAAACTAGACAGAAGTCATGTCAAGTCAGAATCAAAGATTGGAGTTATGCTGCCAAAAGCTGAGGAACATAAGGAGCCACTAGAAGCTGGAAGAAGAAAGGTAAGTTTCTTCCCTCTACCTTTGGAAGGAGCAGAGCACTGTAAGCACCTTGATTAAGGACACTGGCCTCCAGAACTGTGAGACAATAAAGTTCTTTTTTTTTTTAAGCCACCAAGTTTAAGGTAATTTGTTGCAGCAGTCTCAGGAAACTAATAAAGCAACTTTCTATAAATCTGAAATTATTCCAAAATGAAAAATTTTAATAGGAAACTGAGGCCTGATAAACTATCAGCTCAAAGGATCAGCCCTACTGAGAAAAGGCAAGAGTAGAGAAGACTTTGAATGATGGGGTGGAGCCAGGTATGGTGGCACATGCTTGTAATCCCAGTGACTCTGGAGACTGAGGCAGGAGGATTGCAAGTTCAAATCCAGCCTCAGCAACTTAGTAAAGCCCTAAGCAACTTAGCAAGACCCTGTCCCAAAGTTTAAAAATTTTTTTAAAGAAAAGGGCTGAGGATGTGGCTCAGTAGTTAAGCACCCCTGAGTTCAATCTCTGTTCCAAAATGTAAATAAATAAAAGTATGTGGAGGAATCTAGAAACATACTTTGGGGTTCATCCCAAAGACGCAAAATCAATAAATGTAAGTCATGAAATAAATAGAATTAAGGACAAGAATCATATGATCATAGATGCAGAAAAGACTTTTGATAAAATACAGCAACCACTCACATTAAAAACACTGGAGAGGCCTGGGGACTGGGTTAAGGCTGCGAACCTCTGGCCCCAGGAAGCGCATGCGCACCGGGTGCCCCCCAAACATGGAGTCCTGTAGCCTAGGTCTTACCTGAGTCAGGATGAGGGAGTGGTGGGTCCAGGTGGGGCTACTGGCTGTGCCCCTGCTTGCCACATACCTGCTTATTCCACCCCTTCAGCTCTCCCCTGCTCTGCACTCATGAAAGACTTCTGGCAAGTTTTTCACCTACAAGGGACTGCGCATCTTCTCCTAGGACTCTGTGGGTGTGGTTGGCAGTCCTGAGACAGTTGTGCTTTTACGCGGCTTTCCAACATCCAGCTATGACTGGTACAAGATTTGGGAAGGTCTGACTCTGAGGTTTCATCAAGTGATTGCCCTTGACTTCTTAGGCTTTGGCTTCAGTGACAAACCGAGACCACACCACTATTCCGTATTTGAGCAGGCCAGCATCGTGGAGGCGCTTTTGCGCCATCTAGGACTTCAGAACCGCAGGATCAACCTGTTGTCTCACGATTACGGAGATGTTGTTGCTCAGGAGCGGCTGTATAGGTACAAACAGAATCAATCCGGCCAGCTTAACATAAAGAGTCTCTGTCTGTCAAATGGAGGTATCTTTCCTGAGACTCATCGTCCTCTTCTCCTCTAAAAGCTACTTAAAGATGGAGGCATGCTGTCACACATCCTCACGAGGTTGATGAACTTCTTTGTATTCTCTGGAAGTCTCACCCCAGTCTTTGGACCATACACTCGACCTTCTGAGAGTGAGCTGTGGGATATGTGGGCAGGGATCCAAACAATGACAGGAACTTGGTCATCGACAGTCTTTTACAGTACATCAATCAGAGGAAGAAGTTTAGAAGACGCTGGGTGGGAGCTCTTGCTTCTGTAACTATTATCATTCATTTTATCTATGGGCCATTAGATCCTACGAATCCCTATCCAGAGTTTTTGGAGCTGTACAGGAAAACGCTGCCGTAGTCCAAAGTGTGGATTCTGGATGACCACATTAGCCACTACCCACAGCTAGAGGATCCCATGGGCTTCCTGAAAGCATATATGGGCTTCATATATGGGCTTCATCAGCTCCTTCTGAGCTGAAAGAGTAGCTTCCCTGTATTACCTCCCGCCTCCCGTACCTGTTGTGTATTCCATTTAGGGGGAAATGCCCAAAAGAGGTCCTGGCAATCAAACGCTGTTGTCTCAAAAAAGTCCATTTTACTCACATTGATGGAACAGAATATAGAAAAAGGCAGCAGAGACTCTGAAAACGTAGTCCACCTCTTTCCTTTGACATCTGATAAGTGCCTTTGCCTTTGTGTTATTAGGAAATTGTAATGAGCATGACTTCTCATGGATGCAGAAAGACAGGCAGTAGACATTCTTTTGCTTGAAAGACTTTTTTAACACTACTGTAGACTTTCCTGAAGTATCTGAAAGTGCTGATTTCTGGCCCAACCCCAGTTGGAGTCCTGCAGTAAAGAATGAGGAGTGAGCCTATTACTTCTCCTTAAAAGGCTTTAAGGGTACATGGGTTTTAAAGTTCTCTAAGTGACAGCTTAAGTGAGAGTGAATCTCCCTTATCATACTTTGGATTTATTTTTATCAGCTGCTTCAAATTATAGACATTTTGTTAAAATATTTAAGTAATGCAGTATTTTAAAATATGGTTTAAGACTATAATTTGCCTACATGTTGTATATATTTTATAAGGACACTAAACTGGCAGACCTTTACTTTACCATAGTAGTGAACCTTATTAAATGTGTAATTTCTGAGTAAACTGAACTAAATTCAAATTTATGGAATTTCCTAAAATCACAAACATTAAGAACCAATTGCATCTGTGCCAGAGATTTACTGTTATTAGCTGGAAAGATCAATTCTAATAGTGAATAAGAGTCTGACCACTCATCCCTCAATTCTTAGCAGGATGTCCATCCTGGACTGAAGTGGAGGGAGTGGACCCTTGTATAGTCCGAGTTACCTTGCTCAAGTACACTGACTCCTCTTGTGATTGTTGCTTAGCTTCTCACTGGCTGTCCCAGAGAGGCTTTCTCATGCAGCTTATCAGTTCCTGTACTTTACAGACAGGATAGTTCCCAGACATTTTAAGAGCAAATTCTCAAAGACTTGTGAACAAATGGTGCTGAATTGGGTTTTTTTTTAAGCCACAGTTTCATTGTCTGAGTCAAAGTAGGATTATTAAGTGATTAATTTTAAATTCATTTTTTAAAAATTAGGAACTTCAAGTATAACAACTTTGAAACTGGAATAAGTGTTTATTTTCTATTACTAAAAATAAATTGTGACAAAAAAACATTAAAAAGGGGTTAAAGTGGTGGCTCAGTGGTTTCGGTGCTTGCCTTGCATGCACAGAGATGTGATCTAAAACTATACTATGGAGCTATAGTAACAAAAATAGCATTTACCAGTATCAAAATAGGAATAAAGACCAATGGAATAGAATACAGGACTCTGAGACAAACCCACAAATCTTTAAACATCTGATATTTGACAAAGGTAATCAAAATATAACATGGAGGAATGACAGCCTATTCATCAAATGGTCTTGGACAAACTGGACAGGCATTTGCAGGAAGTTGAAATTAGATTCTTATCTCTCACTTTGCACAAAAATCAAATCAAAATGTATCAAGTAATGAGGAATTAAACCAGCTACCATACAACTGCTAGAAGAAAAATTAGGGCCAACACTCTAGCACATGGGAGTAGGCAACAACTTCCTTAACAAGACTCCCAAAGAGAAAGGTAAAGTCAAAAATCAATGAGTGGGATGCCATTAAATTAAAAAGTGTTTGCTCAGCCAAGAAATTGGTCAAAACTGTCAAGAGAATACCTACAGAATGGGAGATAATCCAGCCAGATTGGCAAAGATGAAGAATAACAGATGCTGGAGGGGTTGTAGGGAGATAGGAACACTAGCCCACTGTTGGTAGAACTGCAGAATGGTACAGACACTTTGGAAAGCATTGTGGAGACTCCTCAAAAAATTAATGATGAATCCACCATATGACTCCGATATTCCTCTTCTGGGTATTTTCCCAGGAGAGCTAGAATCAGCACATTACATTGACACAGCAAAATCAATGTTCATAGCAGCTTAATTAATAATAGCTAAATTATGGTATCAACCCAGTTGCCCTTCACTGGATAAATGGATCCAAAAGCTGTGTTATATACATGTATACTACAGAGTTATATTCAGCTATTGGAAAAATTGATATTGCAGCATTTGAAGATAAATTGATGTTAATGGAAGAAATTATGCTGAATAAAACTAGCCAAACCCAGAAACTCAAGGGTCAAACATTTTCCCTCATTTGTAAAACCCAGGCTTGTGTGAAAGGTCAAGTTCATATACTAGACTCACCAAGGTTGAAGCAACACATAATCTAGGGGAACCATAGATATGTAGAGAGCGGAGGGAAGAAGGAAGAGGCAAGAGAGAGAGGAGAGGGAGGGATGACAGGGAGGGATCTGTAGAGGAATCAACAATATAACTTACTCTTTACTACCCCCAAGAAGCCAAATAATACTTATGAAATCGTTTAATTCTGTGAAATGCACAATCATCATACATGTATTATATATATGTGTGTGTGTATGTACATATATATATATATATAAAACATATGCATTTATGATTGTATAACAACATAATTCAACTCCTCAATAAAATTAAAAAAAAAGAAATGAATTCTATTTAGCTCATAGTTCTGGATTCTGGGAAGTCCAAGAACATGACACCAGCAACTGCATAACATCTAATGATAACCTTGTTGCTGAATCATAGCATGGCAGAGAGCATTATATAGTGAATCCAAGTAAGCATGCTAGCTTGGGTATCTCTTCCTGTTCTAAGAAAGCCACTGATAACATCACAGGCATCCCACCCTCATAACCTTATCTAACCCTAATTACCTCCCAAAGTTCCACCTCCAAATACCACTAAGTATGAATTTGGAGACTAACTTTCTAACACAAAAGCATTTGGGGAACACATTCAAGCCACAACAAACCCCTAACCCTCAATGTGACTCTATTTGAAAATAAAGCCTTTACAGAGGTAATTAAGGCTAAATAAAGTCATAAAGGTAGGCTTTGATATGATATGATTGATGACCTTATTGTCATAGGAAAAGATACTAGTGCACACTCTTGTGCACTCTCTCTTCCTCACTTCCCACCCCTCACCCCTTTGACCCTTCTCTCCCTGCCTCTATCCTCAAGTACAGAGAAAACTCCCCAGACACCTATGCTCTCAAACCTTGATCTGGGACTTCTTGCCTCCAGAACTGTGAGCAAGTAAATTTCTGTTATTTACACCATCCAGTCTATGGTGTTTTGTTATGGCAGCCTAAACAGACTAAGACAGTGAGTGAGTCCTAATGTAAATTATGAACTTGGGTTAATAATGCATCAATATTGGCTTGTCAATTGTAACAAATGTAGCACACAAATGGAAGATGTTAATTTAGTGGTAATTAAGGCAGATAAGGTGATTGTGGGAGGGCAAGGGGTGGAGAAATAGGGGATCTCTGTACTTTCTGCTCAATTTTTCTGGGAACCCAAAACTGCTATGAGAAATAGTCTATTAATTTAAAAAATACTTTGATAGAGAACTTCTGTGATTTTTTTAATATAGTATATTGTTTTACCAAAAGGTCATGATCTGAGCATGCTCTCTAGTTGAAAATACCATAAATTGATAGTGTGTTCATTGAAAGTTTTCATTTTTTGGTCTTTGATAAAACTATAATTTTAGGCTGAGTGTAGTGGTACATACCTGTAATCCCAGCTGCTCAGGAAGCTACACAGGAGGACTGCAAGTTCAAAGTCAGTCTCAGCAACTTACTAAGGCCCTAAGCAACTTAGTGAAACCTTGTCTCAAAATAAAAAATAAAAATAAAAAGGGATAGGGATGTGGCTCAGTGGTTAAGCACCCCTGAGTTTATTTCCCATTACAAAAAAAAAAAAAACCTGTGTGTGAATATATATACACGTATACACACATATATAATTTTGCTGACAGGAAATTGGAAAATATTATGAAGTTTATGTTTTAAAATATTAGTATTGGGGCTGGAGTGATTGCTTGGCAGTTACAGGGCTTGTCAGCATGCACAAGGATGTGGGTTCAAACCCCAGCACCACACACACAACAAAGTGTCAGAGCAACGAAAGCCACATGAAAAACTAAATAAAATTGACTCTCTCTCTCTCTCTCTCTCTCTCTCTCTCACACACACACACACACACACACTGTCCCTCTCTCTCTTTAAAATATAATTTTTAAAATAAAATATTAGTATTAATCAGGGTTCACTCAGAGAAAGAATCATATCCCCTTCCCAACACCACCCATATAATAAAGATTTACCAATCCAAAACCCTATGGGTTTCTCAATCTCTGAAATTACATTTTGGACCAGATAATTCCCTTAGGGGGAAAGGTGCTGTGGTATACATTGTAGAATTTTAGTCGTATAACTAATCTCTGCCCGCTAGATGTCAGTATCAACCTTTACACCTACTCCCCAAGCATTTTTCCACCCTGCACCTCAGCATGATAATCAAAAATGTCTCCAGAATTACCGAGCAGTCCTGGGGATCAAAGTCATCCTCCTGTGAGAACCACCTTTGTGAAGGGATTTGATGCAGGGGTTTGGGAGCTGGTTAAGCAATCTCTGTAAAGCTAGTGTCTCCAGATCTGATAAACCCACAGAATAGATAGGAAGAAAAGAACAATGTTGAGTTGAACTAGCAAGGGCAAAGTGGAACTCACAAGCATAAGTAAATTCCCCAGGAGAACATACTGAAACTGCTGTCGCTTCTTGCTGCCTCTGGCAATCACAGAGCTAAACATATACCTGGATCGGAGTCAAAGAAACTGAAGTAGAATGGGGGACAGTAAAGCAGTTGCAGCCTGGTGTGACAGCTCACATCAACAATGTGAATTAGCAAATAAGCAGCAATGTGTGTGAGCTACAAAAACGTTTACTGCTTTACTTCCACCCTATCCATCTTGCACAAAAATCTCTCTTGTGGCCTACCCTAACCAGAAATAGACAGGAAAGGAAATTCTGTGAAATGTAGTTCAATCTGATCAACACATTACAAAACCACCACAAATCACTTTAGTCTCACTCTGATGTTACAAAATGAAAGTGTTTGAAACCAATCAGGTCAGTTAATCTAGATTTTGGGTTTTTTATCAAATGATCTTCAAATAAAATATTCTCATGAATATGCAGGAGCTTCAACAAACTATATAGCTTCCCACAAAATATTGATTCTATTCAGTTTATAATTAAACTCTGCACATATATACATACACACACACACACACGTACACACACATCAGACTTTTAAAAGTCAATTAAAAACTCCAGTGTCACTACTTGGGATTATGAACAATTTATAGTTACAGAGGACTGATGTTAATGACAAGAGGACTAATATTAAGATATAATCCAAGTGAACCTCTAATCTGTTCCCACCCTCCCCTCATCTCTGCCAAGAATCTGACTTTATCTCTGCCAGGCAGGGAAACCTGAAATAGTCCATATTTACATAATGCATTTCCTATTGATTTTTTTATTTCCAACTACTCAGTTTTGAATCCATCTGCCAAGGTCTGAAGGTATCCTTACTGGGACTGGTTATAGACCCCTCCTTGTGAATAATCCTGTAGATTAGGAAAGATAAGATGTTTCCTCTCTTGTTATGCAAAAATCTAAGTAATTCAAAATGCTTTTACAGTATGAAATCCAGGCATCAATGAGTCTCACAATGACCTATTTAGAATTTTTTTTTTAAGAGAGAAGTAGAGTGAGAGAGAATCAATTTTATTTAGTTTTTTGTGTGGCCTTTGTTGCTCCAACACTTTGTTGCACACATGGTGCAACACCATGTGTTGCAACACCATGGTTTAAACCTGTGTCCTTCCACATTCCAGGCAAGCACTGTAACCACTAAGCAACCACTCCAGCCCCCTTATTTAGAATATTTTTTTAAAAAAAAGCCTGTGAGGTGTTGCACACCTATAATCCCCATGACTAGGGAGGCTGAAGCAGAAGGAGGTCAAGTTCAAGGCCAGCCTCAGCAACTTAGCAAGGCCCTAAGCAACTTAGCTAGACATAATCTCAAGATAAAAAAATAGAAAGATTTGGGGATGTGGCTCAGAAGTTAAGGTCTCCTGGGTTCAATCTCCAGGACTATATATATATATATATATATATATATATATATACACACAAAATCCCTGCAAATAACAGCACAATCTCTTTTGTTGCCTCTCTGTTATTATTTCCAAGATACTAGGAGGGGCTATATTCAGGAAATAACTTAGAAGACATTATTATATTAATTTGGTTAAAGTCTTTATAATGTGGCCCTTTCTGAATCAGGTTTGGACTAGGGCATTTTCTGACGCCCTGTGCAGACACCTATGGGTGAAACCATACTTTCCTTAAGATTCTAAGAGCCAAACAACCCTGCCTATTTTTACTCTTGAGTCTTTAAAGATCTTGACTACCAAAGAAATGTATCCTGACGTCAGCAACATATTTTCTAATGTTACAGATGCACTCTTTTTTTAATTTTTTCAGGGCTGAGGACTGAACTCGGTGCCTTGCCCAAGCTAGGCAAGCACTCTGCCACTGAGCTAAATCCCCAAGCCCACAATGCACTCTTAATCAAGGATATCTTAACATTTATCTAATTGCTAGTAAGAGCATAAATTTCTACAATAAAGTATGGAAAGAATTCCACACATGCATGTTCTTACCTCCCTAGGTGCAAGAAGTCTATGCTCCTCTAGAATTTCTATGAAGAATCAGGGGTACTTTTCACTAGCAGCTGGGTCAGTCCTTATATGAGCAACTATGGGCAGGTAGGTCTAAAACCCACAATCTTTAGTCTGTATAGTCACTCAGAGTGTCGCTCTGTGGTATAATGCTTCTCCCAATACCAGAATCTTAAACTGGGTTTTTTTATTGTGATTATAACCAGAACACCACTGTTCACAAAAGATAGCATTGACACTTTTGCAACTTTGTCTGAGTCTCAGAGTGTTAGCAACGAATGACAGAAACCAAGGCTTGACCTCTGCATTGTTGCCAGAACCTCTTCAAGATAACTGCACTACTGCTAAGCTTTGCCTCATCTGTCAGCATCCTGTCTTCTAATGAATTTTGTTAAGGGGTCTCAGTCAAACTGTCTGACTTCCATTGTGATTATCTCCCTCGATTTGCTCAAAGGTGTGTTTGAGCCATTACAAAGAGTGGGATTGCCATCTGTTCCCCACCTATGTTCAGCACCTATGTAAACCAGTTTAAGTAAATGGGTCAGGGCTGTAGAGGATTGTCTCCTAACTCCACCCACCAGAATCTGGATGAACACCAGATTCTGTAACACCTTGTTACATCCGTTTTGATTTCTAACTCTTTCCTTCACCAAGTGCTAATAACAGAGCTGCATATACTGAATCTAAATTTTTGTTAAGAATCATTTCAATACATAAAGAAGTAGATTCCCTTGACATCCATTTTCTTGCCTGTTTTTTCCCCTTATATGGGAACTTCCAATCCCTCTTCATGTATAAAATGGGGGTAATAAGAAGAATGTTAACTCAAATATTTGTTCTGAGGATTAAATAAGGTAATGTGCACAAATTAATCAGAGAAATGCCTGATATGAAGTGCTCAGTAAACATTACATGCAATTAATATTATAGGTAAAGGAGGGAAAGATGAAGGAAGGAGAAATGTTGAAAATGTACAGATTCTGTGGGACATCTTTAGCAATATTTTTTCTGAAAATAAGTACAATAAAGTGTCTTCCCTTTTTTTTCCAGAATAAAAACAAGTATAAATTTCAAATAGTTGAAACTTTCTCCAGGTCTGTTTTTTAATCTTTTTGTTGTTGTTATTGTTGTGGGAAAGTGTGATAAGGCACTCATAAACAAGTTATCTGTGGAGATTTTCTGTGGGTTAGAAAATAAAGGAAAACATGGCAAAATATTAACAAATTGTGAATCTATGTGGTAGGCATATAGGTATTTACAATACTATTTTTCAACTTTTTTATATGACTAATATTTTTCAAATTAAAACAGTGACAGAAATGGCAAATAAGATGTATTTAAAGTCACTGAAAGCTCAGGTTAATATTAATATTTACATTTCCCATATCTATAATACTGTACTTTGATAATTGATATTATTAGGACCTTTAAAAAGGTTGGGGATTATAGCACTTAACTAGCATGAGTGAGCCTGGGTTCAATCCCCACTACCAAAATGAAAAAAAAAAAAAGAAAAAAAATACTAAAATGAACTTTATAATATACCTTTAAATGTGCCTCTTGATTTATCAGACTAATAATATTTAATTGTTTTTAAAAAGAAATAGAATTCATGAAAAATTCTATAGTAATATTCTTTTTTTTAAGAGAGAAGGACAGTGAGAGAGAGAAAGAGAGAGAGAATCAATTTTTATTGAGTTTTTCACATGGCTTTCTTTGCTCTGACACTTAGTTGTGTACGTGGGTGCTGAGGTTTGAACCCGTGTAGTTACGCATGGTAGACAAAAGTTGCAACCTCTAAGCCACCACTCTAGTCCCTATAGTAATATTCTGCAGAAACAAAGAATTAGGAGCCTAAAGTCTATTGTAAGAGAACAGAACAAATAAATTATGGTACATCTATACAATGAAATAGTGTGCATTCATTAAGTAAGAATGAGTAGGCACTTATGTGTTGATATGGCAAGACTGCCAAGATGTATCGACATATGTAATTTTTATAATAGTTTAACAAGGATATCCTAAATGTGGGTAAACTAGAGAAAGACTGAGGAAATGAGAGAGGAGTGGGAAGGAGATTTTTAGATTCCATTCTTTTAAAAGCTTTTTGAATTTTGTCCTATGTCAGTGTATCATCTATTTTAAAAATAATAATAAAATAGACATTTTTAAATAACATTTAAATAGTAAAATAAGGTAGTCCAGTAACATAATTTACCATGTTAATATGAAGTTATCATGAGACTAATGCCTCAATGTTGAGGTATCAGAGCACTACCAAGCAAACAAAACACATCCATTCTTTTTGCAGGAAATTAAACAAATGTCAACTGATCACTCTGCAAGGAGAGTCTGGGAAGAACACAGATGTTAGTTGAGTGATCCTCAAATGTTCTTGTCAATTTTTAAAAAACTGGAAAGGATTTCTTACCAGAGGTTGGGGTTCAATTGTGAGCATTGTGACTGTTTTGCAGTCCATAGGTAACGACTGACATATGACCATTACCCCAGGGCAGAAAGAGAAGCCTCACAAGGCAGAGATGGTAACTATAGCAGGTTTTATTGCAAGGTGAGGGAAATGCAAGAGAAAGTGAGATGCAGCCAGAAGAGAGAGGTGAGCAGATCCTCTAGGGATGGAACTGCACTGAAATGCAGGTTTTGGGTTTTTGTTAGGATATGGGTGCTTACAGCAGCATAAAACCATGGAGTGGCGGATTACCACATGGTGCCTTGTGCAATTGCTGCCTGCTTAAAGCAAGTCCTTTGCCTGCTCTGCATAAAAACTAAGGATGTGCGTCTACATGCTTTGGTCATTTTGCCCTATCAGAACTAGCACTGCCATCAGAGGGTCATAAAGGGGTCAATTGGCCCTCTAAGCAGATTGTGAACATGAGTGACCTTGGGAACAAAATGTGTGCCCCATAATTCTAAGGAAGAGAATGCAAGGTCTCTTTTTGGAATGTGGAGGAAGACTGGTAGTGCCATTCAGTGACTCTAAGTAAGATGAATTTTTCCCCATAACACCACCCACACAAAGGGTGGGGGGATTCATGCCCTTGTATCATTACATGACGGGTTCCGAGTCTTCTGGATTAAATGTCAGTCTGGAACCTTTTTACAACTGCTCTTCTCTTCTGTCTTCTTTTGCTCTCATTCCTACCCATCTTTAGCTAATCTGCCTAGCTAGCCAGTTCTTACCTGGATTTCCTCCAAGAGCACAAGGAAAACTCAGACTGGAGATCTGAACTGTGTATACCATACGACAGCATAGGGTTGACCCTGGCCAGAGAACAGAGTCTCAGAAAGCAGTTCCAGGACTATAGCAGCGGCTCAGTGGTACAGCATTTGCCTAGCATGTGTGCAAGGATCCGGGTTCACACATCAGCACCACATACACAACTGAGTGCCAGAGAAACAAAAACCAGATGAAAATAAATAAAATTGATTCACTCTCTCAAACGAAAGAAAAAAGAAGGCAGTTGCAGCACCACCTACCCCTCTTCGTCTGTCAACCTCAAATTCAACATGTTAGTCTGTTTTCTTTCACATCCTAGCAATGCTTTTAATTATTTCCTCAATTTGTTTGTTTATTTTTGCCAAACACAATCTCTCATTAACAAAAAAATAAGGAATAGCTTGAATTCAAATTCAAATACTTGTTTTAATCCCTTCTGGTTAAAATATTGAGTGCTACAACTCTGCTGTGTTCAGATTCACTTACTGGCAAAGTAATAATTCTTGATTCTATCTGGGATTTCTGTCTTTATTCAGTCCTATTTTTATCCAGCTATATAACAGCTGCCTGTGTTAGTTCCAATGAACCCCATCTCTTGGTAGTCACACCTTTTGTAATCCCCATCCCCTTCAGTATAGGTGAATTTAATGACTGGTTTCTTTTTTTTTTTCCTTTTTTTTTTTTTGGAGTGTATGTCTCCGACCCCATATATTTTGTTTGTGCATTATAGTTGTACATAATGATGGAATTTGTTGTTACAAGCATACATATAAAAATACAATTTAGCCAATATCATTCCATGGTATTTCCAGTTTCCCTCGGCCTCCTCTATTCTTTGGGTTTCTTTCCTCTACTCAACTGGTCTCCCCCTCCACCTTTTCTTTTCCTTTTTCCTCTCTAACTTCCATATATAAGAAACCATAACTTTTAACTTTCTGAATTTGGCTTATTTTGCTTAATGTTCTCAGATTTCATCCATTTTCCTGAAAAAATTTTTTATAGCTGAATAAAACTCTTTTGTGTATATATACCACACTTTCTTTATCCACTCCTCTATTAACAGACCGCTAGACTGGTTCTATGATTTAACTGTTGTGAATTGTGCTACTATGAACATGAGTACGCGTGGATCACTATAGTATGATGTCTTTAATTCTTTAGAATAAAAAACAAACAATGGTATACCTGGGTTATATGGTAGTTCTCTATCACATCTCTTCTCTCTCCCTTTAATTTTTCTTGGTATATTACTCTGATCTATTCCTTATTATGGATTAGCTTCTGCATACCAGAGAAAACATTTGACCTTTGACTTTTTGAGACTGGCTTATTTCACTTAGCATGATAGCCTCCAGTTCCATCCCTTTACTCACAAATACCACAAGGTCATTTTTTATGCCTGAGTAATACATAGTGTATATATACCACAGTTTGTTTTTTTTTACACATTTAAAAAGGACATTTTATTCTGAACATTAATATTTTTAAGAAAAAATGAGACAAAATGATGACAATTTTGCATGGTAGGGAAAATAAGACATTTATGCGAAAAATCTACATTTTGTGTGCCATAAAACTATTGTGTCAACCCTGAATAAAATATTTTAACTAAACGTCAGAGATTATTCATTCATTTCTTTTTCTCCCTCATTCCTATTTACTTTTTTTTATTAGAAGTATATAGAGATACAGGATACAGTTGAGGGGGAAACATTATCAAAACAGTAGCAATCAATGTATATAAACTTTGTTATCCAGGGGTCATGCCAAAGCATAGATAAACCACCATGGGTTTCACCTGTTGCAGTTTCCCCCAGAAGAACTCATGCCTTAAATGGGTAGCTGGTGGAGGAATGACATCGGCTTCTGGGATGGTTTCCCCATCTTCCCAATCACCAGACTCCTATGAGTTCTTCATATACCC
>PVKS010027228.1:0-27741 GCA_004027875.1 Aplodontia rufa | reverse complement strand
ACCTTTTTTTTTTGTTGTTGTTTTGAGTCAGGGTCTCACTAAATTACAATCCTCCTTCCTCAGCTTCCCAAGTTGCCGCTTTGTCAGATTCTTAACTGGATCTGTCTCTGCCTTAGCACATGAGTAAGGACCACTTCTTGAAGGGAAATCAGCTGTGGGAATGGTGACCCAATAGAGAATATTTTTGTTGAAATCATATTATTTTGCCTTTGACATATATTCTGTGGATTACTGATGCCTATAACTATGAAAATCCAGAGTATTGCATTTGTCCCCAAGTTTTCCTAGTTTAAAGCTCTTTTTGGCTTCCCTCGGGTCATTATTATCCAGAGAATTCCTGCGCCCCAATTGGAGAACCTTCACAGCTCTTGCAATCTGCTCTTGCCATGTCTTGTTTTTTTCTTATACTCTGCCTCACTCTTTTATTCCTAGTTTTTTTTCCTTTGGTCCTCAAAATAGCCTGGGCAAAACAGAGGCATGCATAGATAAGATCTAAGTAAATTAACATTGGTGTCCTCTCACTTTACAAGATAAATGTAAGTATGATTTGTATCCCCTGGAAATTGTTATCTGGATGCGCTTTTCCCTGCGTTCTATAGTTCTACTTAATGCTCCTTTGAAGTTGTTATTTCTTGTTGGAAAGCTGTGAGAGTCATAATGTTTAAGCCAACAAGTATATTAAGTATATTAGTTGTATCTGCTTTAGTTGGCTATATATTAAAGTCTAAATCAGCTTTGCATATAAAATTTAAAACATAGCAGTTGATAACTGAGGAGGAGGTATATAGTTTAGCAGGCTAAATTTTAAAGAATAAAAATGCCTCTTTTTTTTTCCTCTTTTTTTTGTGGTGGGGGACAGTACTGGGGATTTAACACAGAAGCATTTTACCTCTGAGCTACAATTCCCAACCCTTTTTATTTTTATTTATTTTTTAAAAAGAGAGGAACAGTGTGTGTGAGAGAACCAGTTCTATTTAGTTTTTCACGTGGCTTTTGTTGCTCTGACACTTAGTTGTGTGTGATGCTGGGCTTCAAACCTGCATCCTGGTGCATGCCAGGCAAGCACCATAACCACTAAGCAACTGGTGCAGCCCAGCCCTTTTTAGTTTATCTTATTTTTTTATACATAACTTCAGAGTTTTATAGGAATTAGTTCAAGAGGATGCCACACACCTGGGTATGTGTGCTTCACATACATAGCACACAGAAAACAAACATTACATGTAGCATGCCAGGTGGAGTTTGTGCCCAACCCTTGTCACACACTTTCCGGGTTCCTTTTAAATTAATACAGTTTTTATTTTATTTGTTTCTATTTCTGGCTCTGTTTTGAAATATGTTCTCAGATTGTCCAGTTGCCACCTATCACTGCTGTGACCTGGAGCTTTGTTTTAGAGAAGCAGTAATCACAGGTATAAAAATGCTGGCTTGGAGCAGTCTGGATTCAAACGCCAGCTTCCTCACAAAATAAAAAGGGCCAGTCCTTCTCAGTTCCTGAGGCTGGGCCTTCAGCTTGGGATCCTCCTGCCTCTGCCTCTGGAGTTGCTGGGATTACAGGCATGCACCTCCATACATAATTTGATCAATTTCACTCCCAAGTACCTTCCTTTGTTCTTCCCTCCTTCCTTAAAGAATATAAATCTGGGACTGGAGCAGTGGCTTAGTGGTTACAGCACTTGCCTGGCATGCATGAGGACTCGAGTTCAAACCCCAGCACCACATACACAATGAGGTCTTGGAGCAGTGAAAGCCACATGAAAAACTAAATAAAATTGATTCTCCCTTTATCTCTCTTTTACTGTCCCTCTGTCTTAAAAAAAAAAAAAAGTGTGTGTGTGTGTGTGTGTGTGTGTGTGTGTGTGTGTGTATGAATGAGTAGAATAGTAGCTTTTTATGTTCTTAATCAGAGTATTTTACCTTGCAGGGCTGTTGTCTGAAATAACTATTAAAAATTAATGTAATGCCATTTTAAATGTATTGATGCAGTGCTAATTTAATGTTCTATACATGATACCCTAGTACTAATGGTTCAGGAATTTGCTTTGACTTAACAGTGAACTTCTTGCTTTTAAAGATCTTAGGTGCCTTTAGACACCTTTAAGATGAAAATTGTATATGACAGAACAGTCTTCATATTTAAAATTTCCCAAAATGTAGCATGTGATTTCAGGTAGAGTCATAACCCTCCCTCCCCCAAAAGACTGTTGATGATCCCCAGGAGGGCAGTCCTGGTCAAGAAAGTGATTTAAGATTAGTTGCTTTGATTATGGATTTCTGGTATCTCTTTCAGGGTGAAGGTTTGTGGAGGGGGGCTGTTTATGTGCCCTTTGGATTTCTTACAGATGGCAGTATTTCTGATTTAATATGTCCTTTGGTTTTGTCCGTTTCATTTGGCTCACATCACTAACTTTACACTCCTGTCTCAAGTTGCTTTCATTCCTTTGTTTCTTATGGCTTTATATTTGAGCAGTTGTATATTATGAAGGCTATTAGCTTCTCTTCACAGTTGATAGTGCTTCCAGGAATTCTTTCAGTAGGACTAATTAAGGTTATATGGCTCCTATATAGCGTGTCACTTGGACTAGGACCTGGGACGCTAGAGTGGCCTCAGAATGTTGTAGGTACTCCACGCCAGGAAGACCTGCTTCTGCTCTTGATTTTTATTTTAATAAGTGAAGCTGTGCAGCATAGGCTCACACTTCAGACTTTCTTTTTTATTTTATGGTCTCTATTACTGTCATTATCCATGGTCAGGATGAAATATTTATATTTTATCATATATCAAGTAATAGTTTAGTATTCAATACATAGCTTTGTTCTGTATATAGCATACAGAAAAATTTATGTCAGGTGTAGTCTGTTCCCCCTTGAATTGTTATGATAGAGAGGCAAATAAAAATTATGAAGTCAGAAAAGAATAATCTGATTTTATAACAAAAAAGTAGGCCTTTAAGATAATCCCAAGTTGACAGTGAGTTTTTACTTATAAGAGAACATACCTAAATTTCTTTGTTTGTACTTAAGTCCCTAAGTAAATCTTAAATTATCAGATGGAGATTGTTTATTTGTATTAATCAAATGTGCATATACTTTATTGAATATTGGGGAAGGACATGATGAAGTATGTTGTATTTTGCGTTCTTTGAAATCCCATTATTTTAGGATGTTTGGTTTGGTACGGCCCTTAATACAGATGTACCTTGGAGGTAACTGCGGTTTAAGTTCCAGACCACTATAGTGAAGTGAATCACATGAGTTTTTGGTTTCCTTGTGCATAAAGAAATTATGTTTACCATATACTGTAGTTTGTCAAGTGTGCAATAGCATTATGTCTAAAAAAATGTACATTCTTTAGTTGAAAAAGTTTTTATTGCCAAAAAGTGGGTGCAGATAGACTGCCTCCATGCAGGGTTGTCACAATTTTAAACTAAAAAACAAAAAAGATGAAGGCCAATTTATCTAGTTTTCTGCTGTACTTTTCGTGTCTCATATAAGAAATCATTGTCAAATCCAAGTTTGTGAATCTTTTCTACCAAGAGTGTCACAGTTTTATTTCTTAAGTGTTTTGTCTTTTTTTTTTTTTTTCAGTGAGGGAGGCAGTACCAGGAATTGAACCCAGGGCGCTTAACCACTGAGCCACATCCCCAGCCCTTTTTATTTTTACTTTTGAGACAGGGTCTCCCTAAGTTGCTTAGGGCCTTACTAACTTGCTGGCTTTGAACTGTGGTCCTCCTGCCTCGGCCTCCGGAGCCACTGAGGTTACAGGCATGCCCCACTGTGCCTGATTCTTTACTCCACTTCAATTAATTTTTATGTATGTTATAGGATAGTGGTCCAACTTCATTCTTTTGAGTGTGAATATTCTGTTTTCCTGATACTATTTGCTAAAAAGATTGTTCTTTTCCCAATTGAATGGTCTTGGCCTTGTTGGAAATCAGTTTACTGTAGCTGTGACAAGTTATTTCTGGGCTCTGTGTTCAGTCCCATTGATCTGTGTGTCTGTCTGTATGCAACTGCAGAACCGATCTGATTGTGGCTTTGTAGTAAGCTTTGACATTGTGAAATTGGGACATGAGAGTCCTTGTTGCTTGCTATTCGTTTTCAAGGTTGTTTTCGTTGTTCAGAATGCCTGGAGATCTCATCTGAATTTCAGGATGGGTTTTTCCAGTTTTCAAAAATTGTCATTAGGATTTTGGTAGAGATCACATTAAATTAGTGGCTTGTATAGTACTGCTATCTTAACGATACAAATTCTTACAATCCATAAATGTGGCATACCTTTCTATTTAGGTTTATAGTACCTTTCAGCGATGTTTTGTAGTTTTCAGTGTTTAAGTCTTGTCTTCTTGACTGTTTATTCCCACTTGTTTTTTCTTTTTGATGCTATTGTTAATGGGGTTTTATGAATTTTTGAATTGTTCATTTCTAGAGTGTAGAAGTACAGTTGATTTTTATGTTATCTTGCAACTTAGCTGAATTCGTTAGTTCTAAGTTGTGTGTGTGTGTGTGTGTGTGAGTGTGTGAATTCTTTAGGGGTTTTTGCTTATAAGAGCCTAACATTTGTGAAGAGAGTTTTGCCTCTTCCTTTCTAGCGTGGATGCATGTTATTTCTTTTTCTTGTTTACTTGCTCTGGCTAGAACTTTTCAGCAATATGTTGAAGTGATGAAATCAGCATTCTTGTCTTGTTCCTGTCCTGTTAATTTTTTTCTACATAGTTACCTGTGTGTATTGTGCTGTTTGTTGAATAATCCACACCTGCCCATTTACAGTGCTGTCTTCATTATTTATAGAATTAGTTTATGTGTTGAGTGAATGGTACATGGAGATCGTGCGCATGATCTGTTCATCTCCTTCCCTGCACTTCGCTTCCGTGTGTTGCTTGTAGTTCTCACAGCATATGAGTCTTTCGTTCTTTATCATTTTTTAGCATACTTTAATGTCTTTGCTGCCTTCCATGAGCTGCTCTGTTGGCTCGGTCCCCCCTTGCCCTGCTCTTCACAGGCATGCTCCTGCCCAGTCTTCAGGCTTGCTCATGCACTGTGCCCCGCGCTTCCTCAAGCAAGTCAGTCCTCCTGTGTTTCCTTGAAATGGGAACATACTTCCTTTCGGCACTCATTAAACTGGTTTTGTGGTAGTCTTAAGGAAAATTCTGAAGTCTGTTGTTTTTTAAAAAAAGAAAAGAAAGATTGTTAGATACAATTGTGTGAATAGCAGCAAAATAACAGGAAGGTAACAGGAAGCCGTGACTAGCTGATGGAATTAAAGTCCTATAATCCTGTTCATGGAAAACTTTTTGTTGTATCTTAATTTATCACTGCAGTGACAACAACAACAGTGGTATTAAAAGTCTGTATGATTACCGGACCCTAGAAAAGGGCCCTGCCTGTGTATTGGAGACTTAGGGAAATTTTTTTTTTTTAAAGAGAGAAGGACAGTGAGAATCAATTTTTATTGAGTTTTTCACATGGCTTTCATTGCTCTGACGCTTAGTTGTGTATGTGGGTGCTGGAGTTTCAACCCGTGTACTTGGGCATGCCGGGGAAAGCGCCATAACCGCCGAGCCACCACTCCAGCCCGACTTGGGGAATTTTGATAGTGAGCATTACATGTAAGCATCCACACAGGCTTGGATAAGCTGCTGCTGTGCACATTTTTACCCCCTGTAAAGAACAAGTAAATGTTAGATGTGAAAAATTAACCTCAAGAAAGCGAGTCTAGATTATTTAGGGCATGTTAAATAGTATAATAAGTAAAGAAAATAGTATAATAAGTAAAGAAAATGAAATAGTATAATAAGTTTCCCATAATGAGAAGATCAGGTTATTAAAGTGCTGGGGACGGGCCCATTGATAGAGTGCTTGCTAGGATGCACAAGGCCCTGGGTTCAGCCCTCAGCTCCACAATGAATGAGTTAATGCATGAAGAGAATTGTAAAAGCATTCTTGAGGTTACAAGACACAATTGGTAAAAATAAAAGTTTCGGTACTAACAATGCAGAATCCCAAGGTAGCTTGAGAAAGATCTCTTAGAACTCAGGAAATAATAGAAAAGATGAATATTTTGGGAGATTACTTAGAACACAAGAAAACCCCAGGTCTGTGTGATTCGAGTGCTGCAATGAGATCAGTGAAAGAGTGGAGAGAGAACTCTGTAGTGAAGAGACCTGGATTCCCAAGAGCAAAGATAACCACAAAGTTACATGTACAAAAAAGCAAGAACCCCAGGTGTATCCTGATGAATTTCGTAAGTGTTTAGGATGAAGAAGCATCCCCAGACTAGAAATGATATTTTAACTTCTAAATTAATAGGGTAAGTGGAACAAAGAAAACTTGATTGATATAGCAGAAGACAAGGGGAAAGGAAATAAGGAAACATAAAATATAGAAAACAGCCGTCTTTAAACTGGGTAAAGGAAGAAATCAGTGGATTTAGTCAAAGTCTGTAAATTAAAGCAAGAAAAAAGTATTAGTGAACTAATCATTCAAAATAACAAAATGAAGCAAAGCTTTATTTATTTATTTTTTTAAGAGAGAGAACAGTGAGAGAGAGAATCATTTTTTATTGAGTTTTTCACAAGGCTTTTGTTGCTCCATAACTTAGTTGTGTACATGGATTGCTGAGCTTTGAACCTGTGTACTTGCGCATGCCGGGCAAGTGCCGTAACTGCTGAGCCACCACTCCAGCCCGAAGCAAAGCTTTATAAGGAAAGAATAAATACAAACAAAAAGCAGAAATAAGTGAGTAAGCATCTCTTTTTCCTCCTTCAAATAAGCAGGTCAGTTTGATCTATGGTGATAGTCTCAAAGTTCAAATGTCAATAAAGATAATCTAGAAATATGATATAAAACAATATACAATTCCCCAGTTAATTCTGGGAATGTAAAGATAGCCAGTATAACGGAATGTAATATAATTTGCTTTGACTAAAGGAGAAAAGCATAATATTGATAACAGTTAAATAGCAACAGAAAATTTTAAATACTTAAGAATTAAGTACTGGGGCTGGAGTGATACCTTTCAGTTGCTTATTGCCGAATACTTTGTTGTAGCAGCCTGAAAAGACTAAGACAATAGTCATTAAAATGATGGGGGCTGCGTGGCATGGTGCATGCCTGTAACCCCAGCTGTTTGGGAGCCTGAGGCAGGAGAACCCCAAGTTTAGGGCCTGCCTCAGCAACTTTAGGGAAGATCTTATCTCAAAAAAGAAAAGGAAAAAAAAAAGAGATGAGGTTCAGTGGTCAAGTACTGGCCTAGCATGTTGAAGGCCATAGGTTCAATTCCCAGCCCTGCAGTGAGGGGGAAAATAAAAAAGATGAGTAGGTATGGTACAGTGGCACATGCCCATGGCCCCAGCTACTTGGGAGGCTGAGGCGAGGATCACCTGAACCCAGGAGTTGGAGGCCAGCCTGGTAACATAGCAAGAGCATGATGACGGGGATGTGTTGACTGAAAGATACCCGTAATACTTTGAGAGATTAAATTAGGTACATAAATAATAATCCTGTATACTCCCGTGTTTGTAAACAAATTATTGTACTCCCCATGCCCATAGTTTTGCTTTCCATGGTTTCAGTTACTTGCAGTAAACCACAGTCCCAAAATATTACGTGGAAAATTCTAGAAGTAATTCATAAATTTTAAATTGTGTGCTGTTCTGAGGGGTGTTTTGAGTAGCATGATGAAATCTTCTGTGATCCCCTGAGACACGAGCCAGTGTACGTATCCACACTGTATGCGCTACCCACCCTTCAACCACTTGGGCAGTGCACTGCCTGCATTCAGGTAGACTTTGTTTTAGCTGATCGCTCCAAAAAGGAAGGGTAGTGATACCGACAGTTTGGATGTGCCAAAAAACCATAAAGTGCTTCCTTTAGCGAAAAAGTGTAAGTTCTCAAGAAAACAAAATCATACTGAGTTTGCTGAAATTTATGGCAAGAAAAAGTCTTCCTTGTTCATTACTAACCTTAGCTTCAGGCATCCACTGGGTGTTTAGGGGACTACTCTAAATTTCAACTCATCCATAAAAGAAAAGCCTGCAGGATTTAGGTTATTGTTTAATTGTGTGGCAGTAGACTCTTAAATTTTCCTTTTTGCTATCTATAGAGATCTACATTCTGACGGTGAATATGTATTAACTTTGTTAAGAGGTATAAGTACTTTTCTTTCTCTAAGCAAGACACATAAAATCTCAAAGCACTCTGGCTGCTTAGTATAGAGATAAAAGACTGAAATTTAGTTGGGCAGTGCCCTAAGGTGCTAATTTATTTGTAGAATAGTAATTTATTTTTCACTAAATTGCCCTGGCTGTCCTCTCTCTCTCTCTCTTTTTTTTTTTTTTTTTAAGAAAGAGGGATAGTGAGAGAGACAGAGAAAGAGAGAAACAACTTTATTTACTTTTTCACATGGCTTTAGTTGCTCCAACACTTAGTTGCGTACGTGGTGCTGGGGTTTGAACCCATGTCCTCGTGCTTGCCAGGCAAGCGCTGAAACCGGTGAGTCACCGTTCCAGCCCTGTCCTCTAACTCTTAATCCCACCTTTACATCCTGAATAACTGAGAGTACAGGTCTGGGCCACCACTTGCAGCATGACATAGTAAATTAATGTTTGTGACCCTCATGGAAAGGTTAAATGTTGTTCAGGGTATTACTTGCTCCCGAAGTCATGTATTTTAGAAATGTTTCTATTAAAATTTAAATATTTTATACTTTAAAAGTATTGGTTATCTAAATTTTTTCTTTAAAAAGGATATCTGATAAGACTAAATGAATGAAAGCCCATTTAAGTTTAAATGGTAGAGGAAATAGTCATGTAAGAGACAAAGATTTTTATAGAAAATCCATTTAAAATTAAAATCTTGCTATGTGGTGGCTGCATGCCTGTAATCCCAGGGACTTGGGAGGCTGAGACAGGAGGATCTAAAAATGAAAAGGGCTGGCATGTAGCTCAGTAGTAGAGCACCCCTGGTTTCAATCCCCCAGTACTGTTAAAAAAAAAAAAAATTGTGTGTGTGTGTGTGTGTTACAAACCATTCATAAAAATATTTAGCAGGGGCTGGAGCGGTGGCTCAGTGGTTACGGCGCTTGCCCGGCATGCGCAAGTACACGGGTTCAAACCTCAGCACCCACGTACAGTTAAGTGTCAGAGTAATGAAAGCCATGTGAAAAACTCAATAAAAATTGATTATCTCTGTCTCTCTCTCTCACTGTCCTTTTCTCTTTAAAAAAAAATGTTTAGCAAAAAATACTTGCATATTTCAGTTCTAATAACTGAGAACACTTCATTGAAAACCTTTTTTTCCCAAGGAGCTTGTAGTTCAGAGCAGACTTAGTTCAAATTAATAGGGTTAATCATAAGAGCTGTGTCTAGAAGATACATACACGTGTGAGTGCACACACACAGTGCTGCTTGTTTTTTATAGCTAAGGATTTTTTATCCTATAAGATGCATAGTTTAATTTTTTTAAGAGAGAGGAACAGTGAGAGAGACAGACAATCAACTTTAGTTTTTTATGTGGTTTTCGTTGGTCCAACACTTTGTTGTGTAGGTGGTGCTGGGCTTTGAACCTACAGCCCTGCACGTGCCAGACAAGCACTGTAACCTCCTAGTCACAGCTCCAGCCCCAAGATGCATAGTTATTAAAACCATTTTTTCCCTTTTTGTTTTCAACTTGTTACCATTAACTGTTTTATCAAGGTGGATGGTTTTATGTGGGGCTTATAAGTACTTGCCTTTCAAGATATTTTCAAGGGTAATCAAGATTAATCATACTGTTAATGGATGATAGAAAATTTATTATATTTAAGGGCATATTGATGTGCTTTTTAAAGTCTGTAAGTCTCACATAAAAAGCCAAGTGAATTTGATAATGTTGATGTGATGGGAGCATGAGATGGTTACCTTATTTTGTAGTTAGTAGGACCAAGACCTGTATTTTTAAACATTGCTAAATGTTTAAAATGTTTGGACTAAGAGTCCAAAAGCAAAGACATTCTCCTCCTTACTTTTTTCAGCCTTATTAAGATATGCTTCACATACTGTAAACTTTTCCCATTAAGATGCATGAGTTAGTGGTTTTTAGTATATTTATAGATGTGCAACTAAATCTTAATTTTGGGATATTTTTAACAGCCCAAAAAAGAGACCATGTATATATTAATTGTGATCATACCCCACCCCAGCCCAGATCCTCCTCACTAATACATTTTCTGTCTCTAGGTTTGCCTGTTATGTGTGTTTTACTAAACAGGATCATAAGGATGTGTCGTCTTCCGAGTCTGATTTCTTTCACTTGGTGTCATGTCTTAAAGGTTCATTTGTGTTGTTGCACGTGTCACTACTCCGTTCTTCCATTATAGATCAGCATTGTGTGGATGCATACTGCACTGTTTATCTGTTCATCCACTGATGGACATTTTAGGCTGATTTTGAACATTTGTGCACAACTGTTATGTACGCACAAGTATTCATTTCTATGGATATATCTTGGAACACAACAGCTGGTTCATATGGTAACTCTGGTTAGCACTTGTTTTCCCAAAGTGGCCTCACCATTTAACCTTCATTTACTTGTTTAAAAGCATAGTATAAGTGCACAAATTGTAAACAAAGCTCAATGAATTCTTACAATATGTATATCTCTATAATAACCATACAAATTGATATATATAGATATTTCCCATCCCACAGAAGTCTCCCTTGTGTTCTCTGATGGTAACCCCTGTCACTGTTGAATAATTTTGCTGTTTGTTCTCATAAATGGGAATTTCAGGGCTGGAGCAGTGGCTTGGTGGTTACAGTGCTTGCTTGGCCTGCACAAGGACACAGGTTCGAACCCCAGCACCACATCTGCAATGAAGTGTTGGAGCAACAAAAGCCATATTAAAAATTAAATAAAATTGATTCTCTCTTTATCTTACTGTCCCTCCCTAAAAAAAAAAAAAAGACAGGGAGAGGGAGAATTCAGATTGCTGGTGTGTTCTCTTACGTCTTTTGTTCCGCGGTGTGTCTGAAACTCACCTCTGTTGCAGTGTGTAGTAGTGGGTTTGTTCTTTTTAACTGCTGTGTCATGTTCCGCTGTTGACTGTTCTATAGTATACCGGTGTTCATTCACATTTGGGATTTTTTTTCCCCGTCAGGCTTTGGTGTTATGACTAAATTTATAGGTATGTGTCTCTTTTGGTGGGCTTCCATGTTCTTATTTTTTCTTGGAAATAACCCAGGAGAGTGGGGCCTAGGGTGGGTAAGTTTAACCTTAGTACTGAGCATTGCCTTTTTTTTTTTTTTTTTCGGGGCTGAGGACCAGACTCAGGGCCTTACACATGCTAGGCAAGCGCTCTGCCACTGAGCTAAATTCCCGAACCCTTGAGCATTGCTTTTTAAACGTTTGAGTCTTCCAGTGAGAAAAAAGCAACACTGAAGACAGACTTTCCTGGATCAGTTTCTTTAAAGACCACCCTATATCAGCAAATTGTTTTGAGGATTCTGTCAGCATCTGCTTAAAGAAGGGCACCCTCAATTCTGTGACCCTCATAGGAAAAGACTTGTTTTACTGTCTGGTCTGTTGCCATGAAAAACTGAAATTATGCTAGTGACTTCTTTAGTAAAGTACACTTTTGAAATTTCTTATGCATAAGCCTTGAAAGTTTTGGGAATCCCTGAATTCTTAAGTAGTACCATTTAGGCACAGTTATTGCTTATTTAATGAAGAGTGGCCTGCATGAATGATAAGAAAATACCTTAGCAATGAGTCTTGCATTTCAGCCCAGCATTATTTGAGCACGGCAGAATTGTTTCTGTAGTAGAGTCAGTATAGCACCTTCAAGTCAGTGATATAAAAGCAAATTTCAAGAGGGATTTTTATGTGTTTGAAAGTATTAAAAGACTGGAGCAGTGGGTGGCTTAGTGGTTACAGTACTTGCCTGGCATACGCAAG
The DNA here is from genome assembly GCA_004027875.1 of Aplodontia rufa. Lineage (NCBI taxonomy): Eukaryota > Metazoa > Chordata > Mammalia > Rodentia > Aplodontiidae > Aplodontia > Aplodontia rufa. Next base: position 15,807 of record PVKS010027228.1, on the reverse strand, counting down.
GACCTGGGTTCAAACCCCAGCACCATGCACACAACCAAGTGTTGGAGCAGTGAAAGCCACATGAAAAACTAAATAAAACTGATTCGCGCTCTCTCTCTCACTTTCCTTCTCTCTTAAAAAAAAGAAAAAAGAAAAAAAGGCTACTAAAGTGATAAGAGAAAGTAGATATATTAAAAGTTGATATGTGCCAGGTGGCACAAGCCTGTAATCCCAGTGGCTCGGGAGGCTGGGGCAGAAGGATCTCAAGTTCAAACCCAGCTTCAGCAATTTAGTAAGGCCCTAAGTAACAGACCCTGTCTCACAATAAAAAATGTAAAATGGGAGGCTAGGGATGTGGCTTAGTGGCTAAGCAACCTTGGGCTCAATCCTTGGACCCTACCCCATTCTGGCCAAAAAGCAGATATAATCAAAACTCAGAATCTTTGGCCTAGAGGTCAGCTATAGGATCACTGGTTGGAGTGGATCAGTTCCTAGAATTCTAAGAAGTAGGCTCATGTGGAAAAGAGGTAGATGTACATTTTTAAACTAGGCAATTCATGTGAGTATGTAAATTTTAAATACAGAGAAGGAGCTAAGTGATTTTCTTCTACCAAATAGCAAATGATGGTTCAGTTCCATTTTCAGACGTTATTCTTTTGTTTATTCAGTCCATCTTTAGAGGTTTAGATTATTTCTAGTTTTTCAACCTTGTAAATAACTCTGTGAAAGATAGCTTTGTGGGTGGGTTGCCTACATTTTGGTCATTGCTACTAAATAAGAAATAACTAGTGACTCGATTATTCCTTGCTTTTTTGAGTAAAAAACATATTTTTAAAAGATTGGATTTAAATTTTTTGGTTAAATTATACTTGAAAACAAAGACTCTTGCCATTTAAGTTCAGTTTTAAATTAAAGATACGTTTTGTTACAGATCTGTGGTTTTCATCTGGGCATTGATGGGGGTGTGTTTGTGGTAGATTTTGCTGTCCAGGGACATGTGGCAATGCTGGAGAGATTTTTGTTTCATAGTTAAAGGGAGGGTTGCAACTGACAATTACTGGGTATAGGACAGGGATCATGAAATGCACAGGACATCTCCCCCACAACAATGAATTATCCAGCCCAGTGTCAAAAGAGTGCTGAAGTGAGAAACCCTAGCTTAGCAGTTTACTGCTGACGGGACACATTCTTGTATCTTGGAGCAGTGATTGTGGGTTCTGTGTTGTGTAAGATGACATTTTTAGCACCAGAACATCGGTAGAGCTGGTTTTACAGTGTATGCAATCCCTAATGATTAACTCAGCTCCTGCCTTCCCAGTCTCATTTTGAGAAGCACCATATATTTTATTATGTGTATGAAGTACTTATAAAATACATCTGAATTAGATGTATTTATTATTGAGTTTTGGTTGTGCTGTGTTTATTTGTTAAAAGATCTGATTTAGCCGCATGGAAAGAAAATAACTTAACTTATAGATGAGATTTTGGAGATAGAAGTTCAAGACTGCTGCTCTGATTCCATAGTGTCACCAAACCTGTCCCTGTTTCTGCTTAGAATTTCTTGGAATGTGCCGTTGACCTTTTGGTCACAAAGGTGCCCCTTCCTATCCTTTCACTCCAGGACATCAAAACCTGCATTTCAAGTAGACCCCAGTGAGAAGGACAAAAGGGTGTGCTGAACCAGTCTTTTGTTGGTGATGTTTTGCTTTTTGACACTGGATCTCTCTTGCCCAGATTGGTCTCAAACTCCTGGGCTGAAGTGGTCCTCCCACCTCGACCTTGGGAGCTGGGTCTGTGGTTGTGCACCTGCAACCCAACCTGGCGATCATGCTTATTCCCCGTAGCCAGGCTATGTCCAGTACTGTTCTGTAAGGGAGGCTAGGAAATACAGGTTTTTAGTTGGGTCCACTGTAAATCAGAAAATAAAATCAGAAGCCTTTAGTAAGAAAGAAGGGATAGTGGAAAGGCCAGCATTATAGTGCACATCTCTTGGGAGCTGCTTTTTAAAGAAGTGGGCATTCTTGTCTTCTTAGGTTCACTGAAATTAAAGGGTGGAGAACAAATGGTAACATCAGAGACTCCTCCAGTGGACTCACTGAAAGAGTTCTTTTGTTTATTTAAGAGAGAAAAGAGGCAGTTTTTATTTTATTTTGTTTTAATCTGGCTTTTATTTTTTCCACCACTTAGTTGTGTATATGGTGCTGGAGTTCAAACTTTGGTTGTTGCACATGACAGATAAGTGCTCTGCTACTGAGCCACCTCTCCAGCCCCGTAAGAGTTCTTTTAATTATTATTAGTTTTACTATTTTTAAAGAGAGAGAGGGACAGTGAAGAGAGAATCAATTTCATTTAGGGTTTTTTGTTTTGTTTTGTTTTTTTTGTGGCCTGCGTTACTCTAACACGTCATTGTGTATATAGTGCTGGGGTTTGAACCCACATCCTCGTGCATGCCACTGCTCCAGCCCCTGGGAAAATAACATTTATATTATGACTATTTCTTCAGGAGGAACAGGACTTGGCTGTTCCATTGTTTTGTAAATTTTTTTATTTTTTTGATAGAGGGAGAGAGAGAAAAGATATAATAAACTTTATTTTCTTCATCTGACCTTAGTTTCTCTGACACTTCGATGTGAGGTTGAACCTGGGTCCTCGCTCATGCCAGGCAAGCACTCCAACCACTGAGCCACTGCTCCAGCCCCTGTTTTGTAAAGTGTTTTTTTTTTTTTTTTTGTTTTTTTTGTTTTTTTTTTTTTTTTAATTAAGGAGTTGAGTTACTGTAAATCATAAATGCATATAAAGTAACAATATGATATGCATTTGTTCTTAAACCAGAATTACCCCAACATCACCCAAACTCCAGTCTCTTGATTCTTCTAAATTTCACCCCTACAAGCAATATAAATGCTTAGATTGTGAATTTTCCAGAATTAAATGATTGCATAAGTCTTATTTGGATTCTCAGGGGAGTAAAGAGTGCGCTACGTTGTTGTCTCCCTAGATCCCTCCCTATCCTCCCTCCCCACCTTCCCCACCACATATCCACCTTTGCTGGATCTAATGCATGAGTGTGACAACCTTTTGCCCAAGCCTGGGTCTAGCTCCAGCCTCCACAAATGAGAGGAAACATTCGACCTTGACTCTCAGGGTTTGGCTAACTTTGCTCAGCATGATTTCTTCCATTGTCAGCCATTTAACTTCAAAGGCCACAGTATTGTTTCTAATTGCTGAGTAGAATTCCAGTGTGTGTGTGTGTATCCATTCATTCAGTGAGGGACATCTCTACTGCTGTATTTGGGGCCTCCCTCTTTCATTTATTCTTCAACATTGGTAAACTTTAATAGGATACACAAATAGGGTTTCCCTAGGCTAAGTATAGGAATCAGAAACTGACTCATAGGCTTCCCTATGGAAAATAGGTGTATTTGTGTAGTGAAGAAGGGCTGGTGTGCTGGAGGGAGTCCTCTCCTCTTTCCCCTCACAAAGTATCTTTCTTATACACTAGTAATGATCGATTGATTTTTATTAAAAAATCCCATTTACGATAGCAACAAAGCCTGTAAGTTTTCTGAGAATAAACCTTTAGCATACCTTTATGAAGACAAGTATAAAATTAAAATACTCTGAACTATGTTAAAATCTTGTAAGTCTGTTCAAAAAATAAAAATTAAAAAAAATACTCTGAACTATAACGCAAATGGGGAGAATAAATAGGGCAACTAGCCTTTCCAGGTTTATTATCAAGTTGTAACTAAAATTTGACTGTTTCAAGTATAAACATTCCATGAAATAGAATGAGGGTCTAGAAACAGACCCATGCATGAATGGATATTTGGTTTATGATGGGGCAAAAATTATTGAAAATACCAAAATTGAGTGTTGCTAAAACATTAATTTTCCATTTGGAAAGAGTGAAATTAAATTCCACTTGTACACCTTGAGCTAATAGTAGGTTGTGTATCTTACAAGAGTATTCTTATTGTGGTCATTTTCAGAAAAATCAAGTAGTTCAGGTTAGAGACATTGCATCATGTTCCATCAATAAAAATTTGGGAGAGGAAGAGTTATAAAATGTCAATCAAATAAACCCACAGAGAGTGGAGGGACACAAGGATAGAAATCATGAAATAGAAAATGATGGTAAGATAGGATGAGCAATTATTTTGGGAGAAAACTAATGAAAAAAATTACAATAAAAATAAAACTTTACTGTTTGTGTTTGTCTTGGTTTTATGCTGTGATTACAGTTTACAGGCATCCTATTTATACCCATGAATTATTATACATTCTTTTTTTTTCGCTCAATTTTTTTTCATTCTCCTCCCAGTAAAAACTTATCAGGAACTAATGATTAAGTTTAAGGGCTCTTTGATATTAGGTGATAGGTAGTTCAACAAAATGTTTTTAGAGAATATTTTGACTCTTCACCAAAGAGGTTTTGCACTGGTCCAAGAGGGTAAAGATATGAACTAGAAAATTGCCTTGCGGGGTGAATGTTGCAGAGGAGGGGGTAAAGAACCCTCCGTTAGGGTGTTATCATAAAATGAATAATCTACTTACGTTCAGTGCTTTAACGTATCTAACATAACTTTTAAAATGCTTTTTCTTGTATGTGCTAGTGTGAGCAAAAAGTCCAATTTAATTTTTGTAGTTAAAGCAAACGTTTTTTGGGGGGATATGTTTATTTTCACTTGCTGGGATTCCTGGAATATTATTCCATGTGGGAGGTAAAAGTTGGCAATGCTGGCTTTGCTAGGTAGCTGAGTGCTTAGTATAAACATACCTCATAGACTCTTCCACAGTGGGGCACGGAGAACCTTAAGATCCAGAAATGAGCCTCCAGCCGAACAGTTTTTGCTCATCACTTACGGCTCTAGAAATAAATTTTGGGGATAATTCTTTCTTTAAAGTAATTACGAATCATGAAAGTGAAGAAATACATAAGAATTTTCAGATGGAAGCTCCAGTATTGCGGTAGATGTGATGAGAGAGTTTTAGTGAGAATTTGAGTATGAGATAGCGGGTACTTCAGTGTATTAATTCTCTAAGTGTTTTGTGCTTGCTGAACAGAGCCAGTGCTAAGCAGCTAGTGGACACAGAACACACACCTTGGCCTCCAAATGCTCTTGATTGGTCCTGGGGGCTGCCACTCACTAGCGGTTTGGCCTTTGGTGGGTGGTTGAAATCTCCAAGCACTTCATCTCTCAGGCATAAAATGGGGAAGAGAATTGTTTCTACTGGTGTTACGAAGATTAAGTGAGACGATAGACCATGTGCTTTGCACAGTTCTTGGCATATCATAAATCCGTAATAAATGTTACTCTGTACTGGCTGGGAAAATATGTTTTGGTATATAAAATTTAAGAGGGGGATATTAAAATATATTTTTGTTATTTTAAGGAAATTCGAAATGAGTCCCATGACTATCCTCATAGAGTGGCCAAGTTTCCAGAAAACAGAAATCGAAACAGATACAGAGATGTGAGCCCATGTAAGTACTTGTGGGTCTGTGTGCATGTGTATGTTTTTTTGGATTATTTTATTTTTATTTTTTGTTTAAGAGAGAGGGACAGTGAGAGACAAAGAGAATCAATTTTTATTTAGTTTCTTTCATGTGGCTTTTACTGCTCCAACACTTAGCTGTATACATGGTGCTGGGGTTTGAAACCGTGTACTTGAACATGCTGGGCAAGCACCATAACCGCCGAGCCACTGCTTCAGCACCTTTTTGGATTATTTTAGGAGGCAGAATACAGTGAAGAGGAAGATTTTTGGGGTCAGGGTTGATTATGGTAAATTTTTTAAGTTTACAATAATACCTATTTATTCTCTTTTCTTTTTCTTTCCTTCCTTCCTGGTGCTAGGGTTGGAACCCAGGGCCTTGCATATTCTAGGCAAGTACTGCACCATTGAGCCACATCCCCAAACCCTAATTTACATAATATATATATATATATATTTTTTTTTTTCTTAAGAGAGGAGGACAGTGAGAGAGAGAGAGAGAGAGAAAGAATCAACTTTTATTGAGTTTTTCACATGGCTTTCGTTGCTCTGACACTTAGTTGTGTACCTGGGTACTGGGATTTGAACCCGTGTACTTGTACACGCCAGGCAAGCGCCATAACCGCCGACCTGTCACTCTAGTCCTCATAATATATATTCTTAAAAGAAAAATTTGATGGCATAGTATAGTAAGGGGAAAAAATATTACCCATGATTATTTCATCCTTAAAACACAACTGCCAGTATTTTGGTGTATTTTCTACAACCATTTTTTCTTTTCTTGTGCATAATTTTTCTTTAAAGTAGTCATAATTGTCATATGTGTATGATATATTCATATGTATACTTAATTTTTATATTCTTCCATGACCTTTGTAAATATTGCTTAAAATATTTATTGGTGTAATTTTGTTTCCTAATTGCAAAATTAGTGTGTACTCACTGCAGAAAACATACACAACGTAGAAAACTGTACAGGAAAAAGAAAAATTTAAAAACAATAACTTTGGGGGGTTTGCAGTTTTTTGGGTTTTTTTCTGAGTAAGCATACACATATCCTTCTAAATTCAAAATCAGAATCTTGTGCGTACCGATTTATAGCTCTCCTACTTAGCAGTATATGGTGATCATTTCCTATTATAAGCAGTTGCTTAGTGGTCTTGACAGTGGTTGACAACCATTCTTTTTCACAATCGTTCCCCATTGTTGGACAATTAGATTATGATGTGTGAACACACACACACAATTTTGTAAGTCTGTTCATCATGTGGTGACTTTGTTTTGTTCTATTGATAAGACTATTTCAGGTATTAAATTAGGCTGCCTTCCTACTCAACCTGTTCCTCCATGTTTAATTTTAGTGTGTGAACATAGGTTTTCTCTTTGGAACTCAGTAAGTAAGGACTTTTAAGAAATATCTGGAATTGGTCTCATGCTGGTTTCTGCTTGTTTCTGGTTCTTTCCCCCAGTTGATTAGGGTGTGCTGATGAATTGCCAAGCCATTCTGTATGGGCGGAAGCATTCTGTTCAAGGCCACAAACCATATAGCTTTCTGAACATTGTATTCCTTAAGTTGTAGGAGAGAGAGATTCAGCGTCTGGATATACCTCTGAAAGTCCATCAGTTACTGGATGGAAAAAACTTACACTTTAGTACTTATACAATCAGAATGTTTTCTTTATGTTGACTAAGTACGTTTCCATGAGGAGTAACTGATATTTGGCAGATCAAATGAGAAACTGTCTCTTAAAATACTTCATGTTTATTATAAATTACTTATAAAATACTGTGTCTCTTAGATGTTTTTCTCCTTAACACGTATAAAGATAAGCAGCTAGAAATGTGGTTTTCCACTTTCTTAGTTGCAGTACACATGAAGATAGATATACTTCCTCTGAAACCTGTGGCTCACCATGGTGACAGTTCTGGTGTGGGTGTGTTTAGGGATTGGGGACCTGGGCAACAATTCTAACATCTAGGTGTCCCCTCACCCCCTCCAGATCTCTGGTTAAGAATCAGCTAAGCTAAAGAGACTTGTTCTCTAGTTAAAGAGAGAGAGGTTTTGAAGGCTGTATTTTCCAGTTGTATAGTTCGCTTTGTTGTCTTTAATTTTTAAAAACCTTTTACTTAATAATTATAAATGTACATGCCATTTTAAGAAACATGCAGAGATCTGGTGTTACCCTTCCTCAGTTTCCCCCTGGTAGCATCTTACATAACTTCAGTACAGTATAACAACTAGGAAAATGACCTAGATACCATCCTTCCAGGTTCTTAACCAGGTTTACAAGCACTTGAACTTGGGTGGGTGGCCGTAGCTCTGTGTCATCCTATCATGTGAAAGTTCGTGTGGACACCACAGCCCAGGGGAACAGTTAGTTGTATCACCAGATCACTTGTGCTCCCTTTCTGTGCCCATAGCCACCTTGCTCCTATCCTCTTTCCTTATCCCTGAAATTGCTTTAATTTTTATGTATTTGTTGCAATTGCAGTCATTGTGTGTGCTAAAGTACTACATTTGAGTCTTTTCATTAGTTTTTGCAAATTGATCTAAATGGAGAATTTTTTTTTAATTGGAATTGAAGCACTTTTTTTTTCCTTAAGAGAGAAGGACAAAGAGAGAATCAATTTTATTTAGTTTTTCATGTGCCTTTCATTGCTCCAACACTTTGTTGTATACGTGGTTCTGGGGTTCAAACCCTTGTCCTTGTGCTTGCCAGGCAAGCACTGTAACTGCTGAGCTACCACCGCTCCAGCCCCTGAAATTGACATTCTTTTTAATTTAATTTTATTTATTTATTTTAAAGAGAGAGGGACAGTGAGAAAAACAATTTTATTTTAGTCTTCATGTGGCTTTCGTTGCTCCAACACTTTGTTGCGTACATGGTGCTGGGGTACGAACTCACATCCTTGTGCATGCCAGGCAAGCGCCCTAACCACTAAGCCACTGCTCCAGCCCCCTGAGACACTTTTTATAAGGAGAAGGTATTTGTAACTTAAATCACTCTCAAGTATACAAGTAAGTAAAACTCTTGTGAATTTATCACCTAATCTTTACACGTTATATCCCTTGCTGGCTTTTGAACACCTGAAGTTCAAGGCTGCAAGGAGACCTCTGTTTAAAATGCGCACATCAATGCTAGGTGTGGTGGTGCACACCTGTAACCCCAGGACTTGGGAGGCTGAGGCCGGAGAATAGCAAGTTTGAGGCAAGCCTCAGCAATTTAGTGAGACTGCCTAAAAAAAAAAAAAGAAAGAAAGAAAGAAAAAGAGCTGGGGATGACTGAGTGTGTGAGTGCCCTGGTTTGAATCACTGGTACGTACGTACGGACGTACATGAGCACGGTGTGTCGAGGACTGACTTGGAGCTTGCTTGTAGAGGGCGTGCACAGCCTGTGCACGCTCGTGTGAGTTTTCAGTGAAGGAAACTTAGCTTTTTGAGGGCCTTGTATTATGAAGAGGTATTTCTTGCTCAGAGGAGATGCTCCTTTGTGCTGCCCTTCCTTCCATTGTCCTTGGATCTGCACTCTTCTGGGAGCAAACCCTCAATGGGTACTCTTCCCTGCCTCTTTGCCCTGGTTGAAGCCTGGCGTCCGTGGGTAGACCATCTTCTCTTGATCTCTCAGGTAGAGGCTGCTCATTCTTGCTTCCCACATCACCCCAGGGTCTCCAGCTTTAAGCCACTGCTCTTTAGCCTGCAAATGGAAATGATCTGGTCAGAGACTTATGCTGTCGGGACATCTTCCAGTATAGCCCTGGCATACAACTCTCCTTCCTTTCTCTGTAGTGCCCCACAGTCTTGCTTGTCTCCCTCCTCTTCTCCCCAGTACCACCTTCATCCTCGTGATTTCACGCTTCTGCATGGGCACTTGCCTCAGATTTCCTAGACCTCTTCAACTTTCAGGAGTTTGACTTTCAATCGTCTTCTCCTGAATTCCCCTACTCCCCAGTATTGGGGGTTGAACCCAAGACCTTAGGTGTGCTAGGGAGTGCTCTACAACTGCTACCATAACTCTTTTTGTTTCATTGAGATAGACTCGCCCTATGTAACTGCCTTACTTCCTTATATGTTTAAAAATCTCTTTGGACCTTTAGTTCCACCCAGCGTGGGAAGGCCCAGCCTTGGAATAATCAGCTCTTGGTTTTCCCACGTGTACATGCCTCGGGTGGGCTCAGAGTCCGCTGGCCAGTGTTTCCTGCAGTCCTCTTACATGCCTTCCTTAATGCCAGTGCTCTTCAGCTTTGCTTTCCCCCTAGCAAACTCACCTCTCAGACTCACCCACCCTCACTCACCACTCACAGAATATCATCTTGCCTTCAGTTTCAAATTTTTAAATCAGGAAGTAACTCTTCAGCTTACATTCTGCCATTTGGAAGCTTCCTTCTGTTTGTGCTTATCCTTCCTGAAGTGCCTGGAGAAGAGCCTTCCTCCTCCTGCCCCAGGCTAGTCCTCTGCCTCAGTTCTCCTTCCTCCTCTTTGTTGCCCTCGCTCTTCTCTGTGTTTTTCATTTTCCTCTCTAGTTACTTGTTCCCTTTATTATATATTAAATGTACTCTGATCTGCACAATCTCAACCCTTAAGATCCCATTCCATTACCTACACGGTGCACACCAAGTCTTAAAAGAATACACCCTGCTCTTAGTCTCACCATCTTACCATGTATGCTTTCTTTCACCCATGCTTCTGCCCCGGCCTCGCCGTTGAAACTTGTATTGTTTTTCTTTTTTTAAGTGAGAGAGAAAGAATTGATTTCATTTTTTCATCTGGTTTTTGTTCTGACACTTGTGTACGTGGTGGTGGGGTTTGAACCCAGGTCCTTGTGCATGCTAAGCAAGTACTCTACCACTGAGCCACTGCTGAAACTTGTATTAAAGTACTGTTAGCTTTCTAGTTTTCAGAGGCAGTGAGGGGCCTTGTTATTCCACTTGTACTTACAACATTTTTGACTATGCCTTTTTTCCCTAATACTATATTTTCTTATATTTTCCTTCTCTGACTGCTCCCCCAGTTTTAGGGCTTCCTTTCTCGTATGCCTTTATTTTTTCAGGCTCTGTCTCTCTCTCCTGTCTCCTCCCTTTAGCACTTTTATGAACAATCTCATCTTCGATGTCTTCAGTTTCCATCTCTGTGCTTATGATGCTCGGGCTCATCTCCAGTCTAGTTCTCTCAACCACAGACAGCTTCCTGCAAGTCAGCCCTGTCTGCCAAGCACCCTGTATCTACCTCAGGCTCAGTGTGAAGTCTCCTGGGCAATGAGTCCATCTTCTCCCCAACAGTCCTTCCGCGTTCCCTACACCTGCTCTTTCTACCTTGTTCCCCATGTTCTCCAGTGGTGCCACCATTTGTGCATTTGCTGAAGCCAGAACAGGCTCCTCTCATTCAGCTCCCACATGTGGTTAGTAACTAAGTAACTACATTTCCACTTCTGTGTTGTATCTCAGTCTGACTTGGCTCACCTCTTCCTGGTCGCGTCCTGGGTCACTACTGTAGCCTCTCAAGTAGTCTCCTTGTCTGCAGTCTGTTCCTGCTTCAGTTCATTCTCATGCCGTCCAGTGCAACCTTTGTATAATGCAGTTCTGTTTCCTGTTCTCCTTTTCTGTTAGGGTTCTACAACTTTTAGGAAAAAGTTCTGTAGCTTTATCATTCTAGACCCTTTTGGAATTGATCCTTTATATACCTCTCCACATTTTCTTTCCTAACCATTTTCCTACAGATAATTCATTAAAAAAAAAAAAGAAAGGATCATGTGGCATTCTCCCAGTGTGACTAATTCTTAACACCTCAGTGTGTGGTTTTTTTTTTTTAATCAATTTTTATTTAGTTTCTCACATGGCCTTCGTTGCTCTGATAGTTTGTTGTGTGTATGGTGCTGGGGTTTGAACTCATGTACTTGTGCATGCCAGGAAAGCACCGTAACCGCCGAGCCCCACCTCAGTGTTTTTGAATATGTCTTTCCCTTTTCAAAATTTCCTATCCCTCCTCTCTAACTCACTTGAGTCAAATTTCTCTTGCAAGTATCAATTCAGCAACCACTTTCTCATGGAGTGGCCCCTTCCAACAGAAGGCGTAGTGGAGGTGGCAGTGGTCGTTCCCATACATAGCAGATATTTGACAGTTACTGGTTTGACTCAAATTGTTCATTGAAACCAGCTATATGTCTGATCCTGTGCTAGGCCCTGAGAACATAGTGATGATTATAGTATTCTGTCCTCCAGTAATGTACAATAATGGGCAGGTGTGTTACAGATATAGCAGAGGCACAACCAGGTAGCAGAGCTGGCAAGATCTGCCTCAGGCTTTTAAGACAATGAGTGGCAGCCAGCTTAGTAAAGAAAGGGGAGTGTAGCTAGGTGTGGTTGCACACTCCTGTAATCAATCCCCTTCACTCCCAGCAGCTCAGGAGGCTGAGTAAGAGGATTGAAAGTTCAAAACCAGCCTCAGCAATTTAGTTTAGTGAGGTCCTAAGCAACTTAGTGAGATCTTGTCTCAAAATAAAATATAAAGGGCCTGGCATGTGCAAGGACACGAGTTCAAACCCCAGCACCACGTGCACAGTGAAGTCTCAGAACAACAAAAGTTGCATGAAAAAATAAAATCTGTTTAAATATATATATATATATGTAAAAGTGCTGAAAAATGTGGCTCAGTGGTTAAGTGCCTCAGGTTCATCCCTGGTACCAGGCAGGGGAGAGAAAAAAAAAAGGAAGTGGAAGGGTATGGAAAAATAATTTCTCAAAAAAAACTCAGGGTCCAAGATCTATTTTTTTCCAGATTTAGATTAGGTGTACATTACAGTATTAACTATATGTATATTGTCATACAGCAAATTTATAGAACTTTTCCATCGTGCATAATTGAAACCACCTATTAAACAACCACTCCCCATTTTCTTTTTTCAGTCCTTTGCTGTTATTACGATACCAAAGATATAAGAGTGATCATGCAGTATTTAAATCTTTTTTGTAATTGGCTTATTTCACTTGGCTTAACGTCCTCAATGGTCATCCAAGTGAACAGTTGAAATTTAAAGGCTATCAACAGACAGGATTCCATTAGTGTGACATATCATGTAATCCATAGTTCATGCTGCTACAAAGAGGATTCTCAGTAAACACCTTTTCTTTATGAGTTGTTGAGCAGGGAAGAAGTAAGAAAAATTTAGATGCTTCCTGTCCTCCCCGTTGTCCCCAAATGATCTCAGCAGTACTTTTGAGAGCAGATGTCTGTATCAGCTCAGAGATTTGCACAAGGAGCCTCACGATACACTAAGCAAACAGAATAGGATTATAAGGAGAAATTGACGACACTTAGCAGTCATGAACTTCTGGGTTTTTTGGATCCATTAGCGTGGATCCAAAGAATAAGAATGAGGATTCATAGTGACAAAGCTAAAATAGATTAGCTGGGGGTACTTGGGATTTAACCTAGGGTACACTATCACTGAGCTACATCCCCAGCCCTTTGTGTTTTGAGACAGGGTCTTGCTGAGATGCCCAGGCTGCCCTTGAACTTGACATTCTCCGGAATTGCTGGGATTACAGATATGTACCCCTGCGCCTACCTCACAGACTTCTTAATGAGACAAAATATTTTTAAGGAACTAGAAGATTTGGACACACATTATCAAGCTTAATATAATAAGAGAAATCTATATCCAACAACTGACAGAGTACACTTTCCTCTAAGACGTCCTTAAAATCAGTGACATAATAGCAATCAGAATAAGTACACAATTAATGTAGATTTTATGAGAATTATTTGCTAGCATTTTCCTTATTCCATCTAAAGTGTAAAAATACACACCAAATGTCAGTTTATGCTTCACATTCTCAAGATCATTAATAACTTCTTACTTAGGTTTTTCTCCTTAACTCTTAGCACTTGGTTTTTGGTTCTGTATTCAGGTTTTTTTAATCATTACTTATTTTAAATCTTCAATTTTCTTCAAGACTGTATCAAAGCTATTTGTGTTTTTAATAATTTATTTCTGTAGGCCATTGATGCACTGGGATGGATCCAAACAACTCATCATGAAGAAGCTAAAATTGATTACGTAGGGAAAGAGAAAATCTAAGTAGAGCAGCATGACAGCTGACACTTGGACTTTCATATGAAAAAAGAAATTATTTATGCTGTGTTAAATCCAAAACGTAAAACCAGGGTTCACGCACGAATACCGCTGTAGTCGAATTTCAAGTCAGCATAGGCAGGATCACTCTTACCTTTAAGAGCCTTTCGAAGGGGCAGGGTAGTAGCTCAGTGGTAGAATATGAGCACGTGTCGGGCCCTGGGTTGAGTCCCTGGTTCTGTGAAGAAGAGCTGTTCCAGCATAAATTCCACTTTGAGCCAGTACACTCATTGTAGGCATTCGTGCAGTGTGGGTCTCTCAGCAGAGGTCTAGAGAACGTGCACGAATGGATTGCAGAGGAGCAGAGGGTTTTATCAGATGGCTGTAGAAGATCTCATCTGTGCTTCATTTCTTCCCACATTAAGCCCCCTCTCGCTTTCTCCCCCATCTGCTTTTCTTCTTACCCTGAGGATGTGGATTCCTTAATGGGGACTTTTTTTGGTTTTGCCTTTTTTTTTTTTCCCCTGAAGTACCTATCTCCCAGTAAAGCCTTTTTTTTTTTTTAATAAAGTACTTTCCATTTATTTTTCTTTCATATTACAGTTTTAGGGCATTCCCGAATTTCAAAAAACATTTGTATCTGATTTCTGTCCCTGAATAGTAAGGTAGTAAAGAGGGTATTAATAAGTTTTCCCTTCTCTCTGCTGGAATAATCAAATCTGAAAACCGTTGGGTTTGGGTCCCCATGTGGAAGGCATATAAGCAAGGGTGGAGTGTCATTCAAGGGGACCCATGTGTACCCGTGGGGGGGGGGGGAGCCAGAGTGAGCCCTGTTGGATCAGCATTGCTCAGGTGCATAGTTTTCGTTAAATATAAACAGGTATGAATGTATGCTGATATATGTATAGATTTCATGACCCTATCCACTGCCTTGGAAGCAGTGACACCTGCTAGTATCAGACATCCAAATTTCATTCTCCTCTAAGAAGAAGTAGGGCTTCTTAGAACTTGCAGTCCTCCTGCCTCAGTCTCCTGAGCTCCTGGGATTACAGGCATGTGCCACCATGCCCATTGAAACAGGGCTCCTTAGAAGAAGTGTGTGATCCTAATAGGGAAAGCATAAAGAAGAACCTGGAATGTCTTATAGTTCCAGAAAGTAAGAACATGTCAGAAGGACACTGAAGCCCATTAGCCAAGTCTGGGCTGATTTGAACATTGAATAAAAGAAGAGTTTATGAGTCTATATTAATATTAAGAAACATGAATAAGTGGGAAGTAGGGAAAATTCTGCCTTCATATAGGATGACAACTAATGTTGAAATTGGTGGTAAACTTGGTGGGCAAAATTTTGATGAGGAACAAGATATTTACATGGCCTGAAACCATCTACAAAATACTTAAATACAAGGAGGCGGGATAGTAACTGTACAGAGGAAATGAATAGGAGAAAAGTCAGGATCTAGACTAGATGAAGAATTCTTAGTAATAACACCAGAAGCACAATCCATAAAAATTTTTTTTAAAAAATCAATGAATTGGACTAAATCAAAATTAAAATTTTTGCTTTATGAAAGACCTTATTAAGAGAATGAAAAGAAGAGTATAGACTGAGTGAAAATATTTGTGAAAAACATCTTGTAGAACTCATAGCTGGAGTTATGGATAGAACTCTTAAAATTCAACAGTAAAAAGAAACAACCCAATTAGAAAACACACAATGATCAGGTGTAGTGGTGCACACCTGTAATCCCAGCTATGCAGGAGACTGAGGCAGGAGGATCACGAATTTGAGGTCAGCACAGGCAACTAAGTAAGATCCTGTCTCAAAATAAAAAGGCTTGGGAATAGTGGTAGAATGTTTACCTAACACATGTGAGGCCCTGGGTTCAAATCCCTAGTATCGCCCCCCAAAAAACAGGAGATACAAACATAGATAGTAGGCAAACATTAGAAATACAAATGAAAACCATGATGGTCAGATATCATTACAACTCAAAGAGGCCATACAGTACTCCAGCAGTGTGGAGAATTTAGCTAGGTACGGTACATGCCTGTCTGTAATCCAGCAGTTTGGGAGGCTAAGGCAGGAGGAGCACAAATTAAGTCCAGCCTTAGCAATTTAGCAAGGCTGTCTCAAAATAAAAATTTAAAAAGACTAGGGGTATAACTCAGAGGTAAAATAGTCCTGGATTCAATTGCTAGTTCCAAAGTAAAAGAATAAAAACCAAATCATGTACATGGCTGGTGGAAATTGAAAGTG